>OU343064.1:37299502-37464471 GCA_910593695.2 Ocypus olens | reverse complement strand
GTAGACTATTGAATTTTACCTTATTTTCATCAGAAAAACGAGAGAAATCGATTGCCGTTAAAAAAATTGAGCTATCTTCAATAGCAAAAAAATTAGTCAGTCACTATGAACATTTTGGAAAATTAAATAAAATAATTGATTTGTCAGACTTTGATCGGCCGTAGCGGCTAAACGAAAACTCCAAATTGAACGCGGATTGCAAATCTGAGCTCCTCGTACGTCAATTAGTCGGATTAGAGATTTTTAATTTTTGATGAAAACTTGGAAAAAAAACATGAGTAAACCCCTTGAAATTTTGTGAAAAAATGCAACTTTCTTAATAATCATCGTAGACTATTGAATTTTACCTTATTTTCATCAGAAAAACGAGAGAAATCGATTGCCGTTAAAAAAAAATGAGCTATCTTCAATAGCAAAAAAATTAGTCAGTCACTATGAACATTTTGGAAAATTAAATAAAATAATTGATTTTTCAGACTTTGATCGGCCGTAGCGGCTAAACGAAAACTCCAAATTGAACGCGGATTGCAAATCTGAGCTCCTCGTACGTCAATTAGTCGGATTAGAGATTTTTAATTTTTGATGAAAACTTGGAAAAAAAACATGAGTAAACCCCTTGAAATTTTGTGAAAAAATGCAACTTTCTTAATAATCATCGTAGACTATTGAATTTTACCTTATTTTCATCAGAAAAACGAGAGAAATCGATTGCCGTTAAAAAAATTGAGCTATCTTCAATAGCAAAAAAATTAGTCAGTCACTATGAACATTTTGGAAAATTAAATAAAATAATTGATTTTTCAGACTTTGATCGGCCGTAGCGGCTAAACGAAAACTCCAAATTGAACGCGGATTGCAAATCTGAGCTCCTCGTACGTCAATTAGTCGGATTAGAGATTTTTAATTTTTGATGAAAACACGAAAAAAAGACATGAGTAAACCCCTTGAAATTTTGTGAAAAAATGCAACTTTCTTAATAATCATCGTAGACTATTGAATTTTACCTTATTTTCATCAGAAAAACGAGAGAAATCGATTGCCGTTAAAAAAAATGAGCTATCTTCAATAGCAAAAAAAATAGTCAGTCACTATGAACATTTTGGAAAATTAAATAAAATAATTGATTTTTCAGACTTTGATCGGCCGTAGCGGCTAAACGAAAACTCCAAATTGAACGCGGATTGCAAATCTGAGCTCCTCGTACGTCAATTAGTCGGATTAGAGATTTTTAATTTTTGATGAAAACTTGGAAAAAAAACATGAGTAAACCCCTTGAAATTTTGTGAAAAAATGCAACTTTCTTAATAATCATCGTAGACTATTGAATTTTACCTTATTTTCATCAGAAAAACGAGAGAAATCGATTGCCGTTAAAAAAAATTGAGCTATCTTCAATAGCAAAAAAATTAGTCAGTCACTATGAACATTTTGGAAAATTAAATAAAATAATTGATTTTTCAGACTTTGATCGGCCGTAGCGGCTAAACGAAAACTCCAAATTGAACGCGGATTGCAAATCTGAGCTCCTCGTACGTCAATTAGTCGGATTAGAGATTTTTAATTTTTGATGAAAACTTGGAAAAAAAACATGAGTAAACCCCTTGAAATTTTGTGAAAAAATGCAACTTTCTTAATAATCATCGTAGACTATTGAATTTTACCTTATTTTCATCAGAAAAACGAGAGAAATCGATTGCCGTTAAAAAAAATGAGCTATCTTCAATAGCAAAAAAATTAGTCAGTCACTATGAACATTTTGGAAAATTAAATAAAATAATTGATTTTTCAGACTTTGATCGGCCGTAGCGGCTAAACGAAAACTCCAAATTGAACGCGGATTGCAAATCTGAGCTCCTCGTACGTCAATTAGTCGGATTAGAGATTTTTAATTTTTGATGAAAACACGAAAAAAAGACATGAGTAAACCCCTTGAAATTTTGTGAAAAAATGCAACTTTCTTAATAATCATCGTAGACTATTGAATTTTACCTTATTTTCATCAGAAAAACGAGAGAAATCGATTGCCGTTAAAAAAATTGAGCTATCTTCAATAGCAAAAAAATTAGTCAGTCACTATGAACATTTTGGAAAATTAAATAAAATAATTGATTTTTCAGACTTTGATCGGCCGTAGCGGCTAAACGAAAACTCCAAATTGAACGCGGATTGCAAATCTGAGCTCCTCGTACGTCAATTAGTCGGATTAGAGATTTTTAATTTTTGATGAAAACTTGGAAAAAAAACATGAGTAAACCCCTTGAAATTTTGTGAAAAAATGCAACTTTCTTAATAATCATCGTAGACTATTGAATTTTACCTTATTTTCATCAGAAAAACGAGAGAAATCGATTGCCGTTAAAAAAATTGAGCTATCTTCAATAGCAAAAAAATTAGTCAGTCACTATGAACATTTTGGAAAATTAAATAAAATAATTAATTTTTCAGACTTTGATCGGCCGTAGCGGCTAAACGAAAACTCCAAATTGAACGCGGATTGCAAATCTGAGCTCCTCGTACGTCAATTAGTCGGATTAGAGATTTTTAATTTTTGATGAAAACTTGGAAAAAAAACATGAGTAAACCCCTTGAAATTTTGTGAAAAAATGCAACTTTCTTAATAATCATCGTAGACTATTGAATTTTACCTTATTTTCATCAGAAAAACGAGAGAAATCGATTGCCGTTAAAAAAATTGAGCTATCTTCAATAGCAAAAAAAATAGTCAGTCACTATGAACATTTTGGAAAATTAAATAAAATAATTGATTTTTCAGACTTTGATCGGCCGTAGCGGCTAAACGAAAACTCCAAATTGAACGCGGATTGCAAATCTGAGCTCCTCGTACGTCAATTAGTCGGATTAGAGATTTTTAATTTTTGATGAAAACACGAAAAAAAGACATGAGTAAACCCCTTGAAATTTTGTGAAAAAATGCAACTTTCTTAATAATCATCGTAGACTATTGAATTTTACCTTATTTTCATCAGAAAAACGAGAGAAATCAATTGCCGTTAAAAAAATGAGCTATCTTCAATAGCAAAAAAAATAGTCAGTCACTATGAACATTTTGGAAAATTAAATAAAATAATTGATTTTTCAGACTTTGATCGGCCGTAGCGGCTAAACGAAAACTCCAAATTGAACGCGGATTGCAAATCTGAGCTCCTCGTACGTCAATTAGTCGGATTAGAGATTTTTAATTTTTGATGAAAACTTGGAAAAAAAACATGAGTAAACCCCTTGAAATTTTGTGAAAAAATGCAACTTTCTTAATAATCATCGTAGACTATTGAATTTTACCTTATTTTCATCAGAAAAACGAGAGAAATCGATTGCCGTTAAAAAAATTGAGCTATCTTCAATAGCAAAAAAATTAGTCAGTCACTATGAACATTTTGGAAAATTAAATAAAATAATTGATTTTTCAGACTTTGATCGGCCGTAGCGGCTAAACGAAAACTCCAAATTGAACGCGGATTGCAAATCTGAGCTCCTCGTACGTCAATTAGTCGGATTAGAGATTTTTAATTTTTGATGAAAACACGAAAAAAAGACATGAGTAAACCCCTTGAAATTTTGTGAAAAAATGCAACTTTCTTAATAATCATCGTAGACTATTGAATTTTACCTTATTTTCATCAGAAAAACGAGAGAAATCGATTGCCGTTAAAAAAATTGAGCTATCTTCAATAGCAAAAAAATTAGTCAGTCACTATGAACATTTTGGAAAATTAAATAAAATAATTGATTTTTCAGACTTTGATCGGCCGTAGCGGCTAAACGAAAACTCCAAATTGAACGCGGATTGCAAATCTGAGCTCCTCGTACGTCAATTAGTCGGATTAGAGATTTTTAATTTTTGATGAAAACACGAAAAAAAGACATGAGTAAACCCCTTGAAATTTTGTGAAAAAATGCAACTTTCTTAATAATCATCGTAGACTATTGAATTTTACCTTATTTTCATCAGAAAAACGAGAGAAATCGATTGCCGTTAAAAAAATTGAGCTATCTTCAATAGCAAAAAAATTAGTCAGTCACTGTGAACATTTTGGAAAATTAAATAAAATAATTGATTTTTCAGACTTTGATCGGCCGTAGCGGCTAAACGAAAACTCCAAATTGAACGCGGATTGCAAATCTGAGCTCCTCGTACGTCAATTAGTCGGATTAGAGATTTTTAATTTTTGATGAAAACTTGGAAAAAAAACATGAGTAAACCCCTTGAAATTTTGTGAAAAAATGCAACTTTCTTAATAATCATCGTAGACTATTGAATTTTACCTTATTTTCATCAGAAAAACGAGAGAAATCAATTGCCGTTAAAAAAAATGAGCTATCTTCAATAGCAAAAAAAATAGTCAGTCACTATGAACATTTTGGAAAATTAAATAAAATAATTGATTTTTCAGACTTTGATCGGCCGTAGCGGCTAAACGAAAACTCCAAATTGAACGCGGATTGCAAATCTGAGCTCCTCGTACGTCAATTAGTCGGATTAGAGATTTTTAATTTTTGATGAAAACTTGGAAAAAAAACATGAGTAAACCCCTTGAAATTTTGTGAAAAAATGCAACTTTCTTAATAATCATCGTAGACTATTGAATTTTACCTTATTTTCATCAGAAAAACGAGAGAAATCGATTGCCGTTAAAAAAAATGAGCTATCTTCAATAGCAAAAAAAATAGTCAGTCACTATGAACATTTTGGAAAATTAAATAAAATAATTGATTTTTCAGACTTTGATCGGCCGTAGCGGCTAAACGAAAACTCCAAATTGAACGCGGATTGCAAATCTGAGCTCCTCGTACGTCAATTAGTCGGATTAGAGATTTTTAATTTTTGATGAAAACTTGGAAAAAAAACATGAGTAAACCCCTTGAAATTTTGTGAAAAAATGCAACTTTCTTAATAATCATCGTAGACTATTGAATTTTACCTTATTTTCATCAGAAAAACGAGAGAAATCGATTGCCGTTAAAAAAATTGAGCTATCTTCAATAGCAAAAAAATTAGTCAGTCACTATGAACATTTTGGAAAATTAAATAAAATAATTGATTTTTCAGACTTTGATCGGCCGTAGCGGCTAAACGAAAACTCCAAATTGAACGCGGATTGCAAATCTGAGCTCCTCGTACGTCAATTAGTCGGATTAGAGATTTTTAATTTTTGATGAAAACACGAAAAAAAGACATGAGTAAACCCCTTGAAATTTTGTGAAAAAATGCAACTTTCTTAATAATCATCGTAGACTATTGAATTTTACCTTATTTTCATCAGAAAAACGAGAGAAATCGATTGCCGATAAAAAAATTGAGCTATCTTCAATAGCAAAAAAATTAGTCAGTCACTGTGAACATTTTGGAAAATTAAATAAAATAATTGATTTTTCAGACTTTGATCGGCCGTAGCGGCTAAACGAAAACTCCAAATTGAACGCGGATTGCAAATCTGAGCTCCTCGTACGTCAATTAGTCGGATTAGAGATTTTTAATTTTTGATGAAAACTTGGAAAAAAAACATGAGTAAACCCCTTGAAATTTTGTGAAAAAATGCAACTTTCTTAATAATCATCGTAGACTATTGAATTTTACCTTATTTTCATCAGAAAAACGAGAGAAATCGATTGCCGTTAAAAAAAAATGAGCTATCTTCAATAGCAAAAAAAATAGTCAGTCACTATGAACATTTTGGAAAATTAAATAAAATAATTGATTTTTCAGACTTTGATCGGCCGTAGCGGCTAAACGAAAACTCCAAATTGAACGCGGATTGCAAATCTGAGCTCCTCGTACGTCAATTAGTCGGATTAGAGATTTTTAATTTTTGATGAAAACTTGGAAAAAAAACATGAGTAAACCCCTTGAAATTTTGTGAAAAAATGCAACTTTCTTAATAATCATCGTAGACTATTGAATTTTACCTTATTTTCATCAGAAAAACGAGAGAAATCGATTGCCGTTAAAAAAATTGAGCTATCTTCAATAGCAAAAAAAATAGTCAGTCACTATGAACATTTTGGAAAATTAAATAAAATAATTGATTTTTCAGACTTTGATCGGCCGTAGCGGCTAAACGAAAACTCCAAATTGAACGCGGATTGCAAATCTGAGCTCCTCGTACGTCAATTAGTCGGATTAGAGATTTTTAATTTTTGATGAAAACACGAAAAAAAGACATGAGTAAACCCCTTGAAATTTTGTGAAAAAATGCAACTTTCTTAATAATCATCGTAGACTATTGAATTTTACCTTATTTTCATCAGAAAAACGAGAGAAATCGATTGCCGTTAAAAAAAATGAGCTATCTTCAATAGCAAAAAAAATAGTCAGTCACTATGAACATTTTGGAAAATTAAATAAAATAATTGATTTTTCAGACTTTGATCGGCCGTAGCGGCTAAACGAAAACTCCAAATTGAACGCGGATTGCAAATCTGAGCTCCTCGTACGTCAATTAGTCGGATTAGAGATTTTTAATTTTTGATGAAAACTTGGAAAAAAAACATGAGTAAACCCCTTGAAATTTTGTGAAAAAATGCAACTTTCTTAATAATCATCGTAGACTATTGAATTTTACCTTATTTTCATCAGAAAAACGAGAGAAATCGATTGCCGTTAAAAAAATTGAGCTATCTTCAATAGCAAAAAAATTAGTCAGTCACTATGAACATTTTGGAAAATTAAATAAAATAATTGATTTTTCAGACTTTGATCGGCCGTAGCGGCTAAACGAAAACTCCAAATTGAACGCGGATTGCAAATCTGAGCTCCTCGTACGTCAATTAGTCGGATTAGAGATTTTTAATTTTTGATGAAAACACGAAAAAAAGACATGAGTAAACCCCTTGAAATTTTGTGAAAAAATGCAACTTTCTTAATAATCATCGTAGACTATTGAATTTTACCTTATTTTCATCAGAAAAACGAGAGAAATCGATTGCCGTTAAAAAAATTGAGCTATCTTCAATAGCAAAAAAATTAGTCAGTCACTATGAACATTTTGGAAAATTAAATAAAATAATTGATTTTTCAGACTTTGATCGGCCGTAGCGGCTAAACGAAAACTCCAAATTGAACGCGGATTGCAAATCTGAGCTCCTCGTACGTCAATTAGTCGGATTAGAGATTTTTAATTTTTGATGAAAACTTGGAAAAAAAACATGAGTAAACCCCTTGAAATTTTGTGAAAAAATGCAACTTTCTTAATAATCATCGTAGACTATTGAATTTTACCTTATTTTCATCAGAAAAACGAGAGAAATCGATTGCCGTTAAAAAAAATGAGCTATCTTCAATAGCAAAAAAAATAGTCAGTCACTATGAACATTTTGGAAAATTAAATAAAATAATTGATTTTTCAGACTTTGATCGGCCGTAGCGGCTAAACGAAAACTCCAAATTGAACGCGGATTGCAAATCTGAGCTCCTCGTACGTCAATTAGTCGGATTAGAGATTTTTAATTTTTGATGAAAACTTGGAAAAAAACATGAGTAAACCCCTTGAAATTTTGTGAAAAAATGCAACTTTCTTAATAATCATCGTAGACTATTGAATTTTACCTTATTTTCATCAGAAAAACGAGAGAAATCGATTGCCGTTAAAAAAATTGAGCTATCTTCAATAGCAAAAAAATTAGTCAGTCACTATGAACATTTTGGAAAATTAAATAAAATAATTGATTTTTCAGACTTTGATCGGCCGTAGCGGCTAAACGAAAACTCCAAATTGAACGCGGATTGCAAATCTGAGCTCCTCGTACGTCAATTAGTCGGATTAGAGATTTTTAATTTTTGATGAAAACACGAAAAAAAGACATGAGTAAACCCCTTGAAATTTTGTGAAAAAATGCAACTTTCTTAATAATCATCGTAGACTATTGAATTTTACCTTATTTTCATCAGAAAAACGAGAGAAATCGATTGCCGATAAAAAAATTGAGCTATCTTCAATAGCAAAAAAAATAGTCAGTCACTATGAACATTTTGGAAAATTAAATAAAATAATTGATTTTTCAGACTTTGATCGGCCGTAGCGGCTAAACGAAAACTCCAAATTGAACGCGGATTGCAAATCTGAGCTCCTCGTACGTCAATTAGTCGGATTAGAGATTTTTAATTTTTGATGAAAACACGAAAAAAAGACATGAGTAAACCCCTTGAAATTTTGTGAAAAAATGCAACTTTCTTAATAATCATCGTAGACTATTGAATTTTACCTTATTTTCATCAGAAAAACGAGAGAAATCGATTGCCGTTAAAAAAAATGAGCTATCTTCAATAGCAAAAAAAATAGTCAGTCACTATGAACATTTTGGAAAATTAAATAAAATAATTGATTTTTCAGACTTTGATCGGCCGTAGCGGCTAAACGAAAACTCCAAATTGAACGCGGATTGCAAATCTGAGCTCCTCGTACGTCAATTAGTCGGATTAGAGATTTTTAATTTTTGATGAAAACTTGGAAAAAAAACATGAGTAAACCCCTTGAAATTTTGTGAAAAAATGCAACTTTCTTAATAATCATCGTAGACTATTGAATTTTACCTTATTTTCATCAGAAAAACGAGAGAAATCGATTGCCGTTAAAAAAATTGAGCTATCTTCAATAGCAAAAAAATTAGTCAGTCACTATGAACATTTTGGAAAATTAAATAAAATAATTGATTTTTCAGACTTTGATCGGCCGTAGCGGCTAAACGAAAACTCCAAATTGAACGCGGATTGCAAATCTGAGCTCCTCGTACGTCAATTAGTCGGATTAGAGATTTTTAATTTTTGATGAAAACACGAAAAAAAGACATGAGTAAACCCCTTGAAATTTTGTGAAAAAATGCAACTTTCTTAATAATCATCGTAGACTATTGAATTTTACCTTATTTTCATCAGAAAAACGAGAGAAATCGATTGCCGTTAAAAAAATTGAGCTATCTTCAATAGCAAAAAAATTAGTCAGTCACTATGAACATTTTGGAAAATTAAATAAAATAATTGATTTTTCAGACTTTGATCGGCCGTAGCGGCTAAACGAAAACTCCAAATTGAACGCGGATTGCAAATCTGAGCTCCTCGTACGTCAATTAGTCGGATTAGAGATTTTTAATTTTTGATGAAAACACGAAAAAAAGACATGAGTAAACCCCTTGAAATTTTGTGAAAAAATGCAACTTTCTTAATAATCATCGTAGACTATTGAATTTTACCTTATTTTCATCAGAAAAACGAGAGAAATCGATTGCCGTTAAAAAAATTGAGCTATCTTCAATAGCAAAAAAATTAGTCAGTCACTATGAACATTTTGGAAAATTAAATAAAATAATTGATTTTTCAGACTTTGATCGGCCGTAGCGGCTAAACGAAAACTCCAAATTGAACGCGGATTGCAAATCTGAGCTCCTCGTACGTCAATTAGTCGGATTAGAGATTTTTAATTTTTGATGAAAACTTGGAAAAAAAACATGAGTAAACCCCTTGAAATTTTGTGAAAAAATGCAACTTTCTTAATAATCATCGTAGACTATTGAATTTTACCTTATTTTCATCAGAAAAACGAGAGAAATCGATTGCCGTTAAAAAAATTGAGCTATCTTCAATAGCAAAAAAATTAGTCAGTCACTGTGAACATTTTGGAAAATTAAATAAAATAATTGATTTTTCAGACTTTGATCGGCCGTAGCGGCTAAACGAAAACTCCAAATTGAACGCGGATTGCAAATCTGAGCTCCTCGTACGTCAATTAGTCGGATTAGAGATTTTTAATTTTTGATGAAAACTTGGAAAAAAAACATGAGTCAACCCCTTGAAATTTTGTGAAAAAATGCAACTTTCTTAATAATCATCGTAGACTATTGAATTTTACCTTATTTTCATCAGAAAAACGAGAGAAATCGATTGCCGTTAAAAAAATTGAGCTATCTTCAATAGCAAAAAAATTAGTCAGTCACTATGAACATTTTGGAAAATTAAATAAAATAATTGATTTTTCAGACTTTGATCGGCCGTAGCGGCTAAACGAAAACTCCAAATTGAACGCGGATTGCAAATCTGAGCTCCTCGTACGTCAATTAGTCGGATTAGAGATTTTTAATTTTTGATGAAAACACGAAAAAAAGACATGAGTAAACCCCTTGAAATTTTGTGAAAAAATGCAACTTTCTTAATAATCATCGTAGACTATTGAATTTTACCTTATTTTCATCAGAAAAACGAGAGAAATCGATTGCCGTTAAAAAAATTGAGCTATCTTCAATAGCAAAAAAATTAGTCAGTCACTGTGAACATTTTGGAAAATTAAATAAAATAATTGATTTTTCAGACTTTGATCGGCCGTAGCGGCTAAACGAAAACTCCAAATTGAACGCGGATTGCAAATCTGAGCTCCTCGTACGTCAATTAGTCGGATTAGAGATTTTTAATTTTTGATGAAAACTTGGAAAAAAAAACATGAGTAAACCCCTTGAAATTTTGTGAAAAAATGCAACTTTCTTAATAATCATCGTAGACTATTGAATTTTACCTTATTTTCATCAGAAAAACGAGAGAAATCGATTGCCGTTAAAAAAATTGAGCTATCTTCAATAGCAAAAAAATTAGTCAGTCACTATGAACATTTTGGAAAATTAAATAAAATAATTGATTTTTCAGACTTTGATCGGCCGTAGCGGCTAAACGAAAACTCCAAATTGAACGCGGATTGCAAATCTGAGCTCCTCGTACGTCAATTAGTCGGATTAGAGATTTTTAATTTTTGATGAAAAACTTGGAAAAAAAACATGAGTCAACCCCTTGAAATTTTGTGAAAAAATGCAACTTTCTTAATAATCATCGTAGACTATTGAATTTTACCTTATTTTCATCAGAAAAACGAGAGAAATCGATTGCCGTTAAAAAAAATGAGCTATCTTCAATAGCAAAAAAAATAGTCAGTCACTATGAACATTTTGGAAAATTAAATAAAATAATTGATTTTTCAGACTTTGATCGGCCGTAGCGGCTAAACGAAAACTCCAAATTGAACGCGGATTGCAAATCTGAGCTCCTCGTACGTCAATTAGTCGGATTAGAGATTTTTAATTTTTGATGAAAACTTGGAAAAAAAACATGAGTAAACCCCTTGAAATTTTGTGAAAAAATGCAACTTTCTTAATAATCATCGTAGACTATTGAATTTTACCTTATTTTCATCAGAAAAACGAGAGAAATCGATTGCCGTTAAAAAAATTGAGCTATCTTCAATAGCAAAAAAATTAGTCAGTCACTATGAACATTTTGGAAAATTAAATAAAATAATTGATTTGTCAGACTTTGATCGGCCGTAGCGGCTAAACGAAAACTCCAAATTGAACGCGGATTGCAAATCTGAGCTCCTCGTACGTCAATTAGTCGGATTAGAGATTTTTAATTTTTGATGAAAACACGAAAAAAAGACATGAGTAAACCCCTTGAAATTTTGTGAAAAAATGCAACTTTCTTAATAATCATCGTAGACTATTGAATTTTACCTTATTTTCATCAGAAAAACGAGAGAAATCGATTGCCGTTAAAAAAAAATGAGCTATCTTCAATAGCAAAAAAAATAGTCAGTCACTATGAACATTTTGGAAAATTAAATAAAATAATTGATTTTTCAGACTTTGATCGGCCGTAGCGGCTAAACGAAAACTCCAAATTGAACGCGGATTGCAAATCTGAGCTCCTCGTACGTCAATTAGTCGGATTAGAGATTTTTAATTTTTGATGAAAACTTGGAAAAAAAAACATGAGTAAACCCCTTGAAATTTTGTGAAAAAATGCAACTTTCTTAATAATCATCGTAGACTATTGAATTTTACCTTATTTTCATCAGAAAAACGAGAGAAATCGATTGCCGTTAAAAAAATTGAGCTATCTTCAATAGCAAAAAAAATAGTCAGTCACTATGAACATTTTGGAAAATTAAATAAAATAATTGATTTTTCAGACTTTGATCGGCCGTAGCGGCTAAAACGAAAACTCCAAATTGAACGCGGATTGCAAATCTGAGCTCCTCGTACGTCAATTAGTCGGATTAGAGATTTTTAATTTTTGATGAAAACACGAAAAAAAGACATGAGTAAACCCCTTGAAATTTTGTGAAAAAATGCAACTTTCTTAATAATCATCGTAGACTATTGAATTTTACCTTATTTTCATCAGAAAAACGAGAGAAATCGATTGCCGTTAAAAAAAATGAGCTATCTTCAATAGCAAAAAAAATAGTCAGTCACTATGAACATTTTGGAAAATTAAATAAATAATTGATTTTTCAGACTTTGATCGGCCGTAGCGGCTAAACGAAAACTCCAAATTGAACGCGGATTGCAAATCTGAGCTCCTCGTACGTCAATTAGTCGGATTAGAGATTTTTAATTTTTGATGAAAACTTGGAAAAAAAACATGAGTAAACCCCTTGAAATTTTGTGAAAAAATGCAACTTTCTTAATAATCATCGTAGACTATTGAATTTTACCTTATTTTCATCAGAAAAACGAGAGAAATCGATTGCCGTTAAAAAAATTGAGCTATCTTCAATAGCAAAAAAATTAGTCAGTCACTATGAACATTTTGGAAAATTAAATAAAATAATTGATTTTTCAGACTTTGATCGGCCGTAGCGGCTAAACGAAAACTCCAAATTGAACGTGGATTGCAAATCTGAGCTCCTCGTACGTCAATTAGTCGGATTAGAGATTTTTAATTTTTGATGAAAACACGAAAAAAAGACATGAGTAAACCCCTTGAAATTTTGTGAAAAAATGCAACTTTCTTAATAATCATCGTAGACTATTGAATTTTACCTTATTTTCATCAGAAAAACGAGAGAAATCGATTGCCGTTAAAAAAATTGAGCTATCTTCAATAGCAAAAAAATTAGTCAGTCACTATGAACATTTTGGAAAATTAAATAAAATAATTGATTTTTCAGACTTTGATCGGCCGTAGCGGCTAAACGAAAACTCCAAATTGAACGCGGATTGCAAATCTGAGCTCCTCGTACGTCAATTAGTCGGATTAGAGATTTTAATTTTTGATGAAAACACGAAAAAAAGACATGAGTAAACCCCTTGAAATTTTGTGAAAAAATGCAACTTTCTTAATAATCATCGTAGACTATTGAATTTTACCTTATTTTCATCAGAAAAACGAGAGAAATCGATTGCCGTTAAAAAAATTGAGCTATCTTCAATAGCAAAAAAAATTAGTCAGTCACTGTGAACATTTTGGAAAATTAAATAAAATAATTGATTTTTCAGACTTTGATCGGCCGTAGCGGCTAAACGAAAACTCCAAATTGAACGCGGATTGCAAATCTGAGCTCCTCGTACGTCAATTAGTCGGATTAGAGATTTTTAATTTTTGATGAAAACTTGGAAAAAAAACATGAGTAAACCCCTTGAAATTTTGTGAAAAAATGCAACTTTCTTAATAATCATCGTAGACTATTGAATTTTACCTTATTTTCATCAGAAAAACGAGAGAAATCGATTGCCGTTAAAAAATTGAGCTATCTTCAATAGCAAAAAAATTAGTCAGTCACTATGAACATTTTGGAAAATTAAATAAAATAATTGATTTTTCAGACTTTGATCGGCCGTAGCGGCTAAACGAAAACTCCAAATTGAACGCGGATTGCAAATCTGAGCTCCTCGTACGTCAATTAGTCGGATTAGAGATTTTTAATTTTTGATGAAAACTTGGAAAAAAAACATGAGTCAACCCCTTGAAATTTTGTGAAAAAATGCAACTTTCTTAATAATCATCGTAGACTATTGAATTTTACCTTATTTTCATCAGAAAAACGAGAGAAATCGATTGCCGTTAAAAAAAATGAGCTATCTTCAATAGCAAAAAAAATAGTCAGTCACTATGAACATTTTGGAAAATTAAATAAAATAATTGATTTTTCAGACTTTGATCGGCCGTAGCGGCTAAACGAAAACTCCAAATTGAACGCGGATTGCAAATCTGAGCTCCTCGTACGTCAATTAGTCGGATTAGAGATTTTTAATTTTTGATGAAAACTTGGAAAAAAAACATGAGTAAACCCCTTGAAATTTTGTGAAAAAATGCAACTTTCTTAATAATCATCGTAGACTATTGAATTTTACCTTATTTTCATCAGAAAAACGAGAGAAATCGATTGCCGTTAAAAAAATTGAGCTATCTTCAATAGCAAAAAAATTAGTCAGTCACTATGAACATTTTGGAAAATTAAATAAAATAATTGATTTGTCAGACTTTGATCGGCCGTAGCGGCTAAACGAAAACTCCAAATTGAACGCGGATTGCAAATCTGAGCTCCTCGTACGTCAATTAGTCGGATTAGAGATTTTTAATTTTTGATGAAAACACGAAAAAAAGACATGAGTAAACCCCTTGAAATTTTGTGAAAAAATGCAACTTTCTTAATAATCATCGTAGACTATTGAATTTTACCTTATTTTCATCAGAAAAACGAGAGAAATCGATTGCCGTTAAAAAAATTGAGCTATCTTCAATAGCAAAAAAATTAGTCAGTCACTGTGAACATTTTGGAAAATTAAATAAAATAATTGATTTTTCAGACTTTGATCGGCCGTAGCGGCTAAACGAAAACTCCAAATTGAACGCGGATTGCAAATCTGAGCTCCTCGTACGTCAATTAGTCGGATTAGAGATTTTTAATTTTTGATGAAAACTTGGAAAAAAAACATGAGTAAACCCCTTGAAATTTTGTGAAAAAATGCAACTTTCTTAATAATCATCGTAGACTATTGAATTTTACCTTATTTTCATCAGAAAAACGAGAGAAATCGATTGCCGTTAAAAAAATTGAGCTATCTTCAATAGCAAAAAAATTAGTCAGTCACTATGAACATTTTGGAAAATTAAATAAAATAATTGATTTTTCAGACTTTGATCGGCCGTAGCGGCTAAACGAAAACTCCAAATTGAACGCGGATTGCAAATCTGAGCTCCTCGTACGTCAATTAGTCGGATTAGAGATTTTTAATTTTTGATGAAAACTTGGAAAAAAAACATGAGTCAACCCCTTGAAATTTTGTGAAAAAATGCAACTTTCTTAATAATCATCGTAGACTATTGAATTTTACCTTATATTCATCAGAAAAACGAGAGAAATCGATTGCCGTTAAAAAAAATGAGCTATCTTCAATAGCAAAAAAAATAGTCAGTCACTATGAACATTTTGGAAAATTAAATAAAATAATTGATTTTTCAGACTTTGATCGGCCGTAGCGGCTAAACGAAAACTCCAAATTGAACGCGGATTGCAAATCTGAGCTCCTCGTACGTCAATTAGTCGGATTAGAGATTTTTAATTTTTGATGAAAACTTGGAAAAAAAACATGAGTAAACCCCTTGAAATTTTGTGAAAAAATGCAACTTTCTTAATAATCATCGTAGACTATTGAATTTTACCTTATTTTCATCAGAAAAACGAGAGAAATCGATTGCCGTTAAAAAAATTGAGCTATCTTCAATAGCAAAAAAATTAGTCAGTCACTATGAACATTTTGGAAAATTAAATAAAATAATTGATTTGTCAGACTTTGATCGGCCGTAGCGGCTAAACGAAAACTCCAAATTGAACGCGGATTGCAAATCTGAGCTCCTCGTACGTCAATTAGTCGGATTAGAGATTTTTAATTTTTGATGAAAACACGAAAAAAAGACATGAGTAAACCCCTTGAAATTTTGTGAAAAAATGCAACTTTCTTAATAATCATCGTAGACTATTGAATTTTACCTTATTTTCATCAGAAAAACGAGAGAAATCGATTGCCGTTAAAAAAATTGAGCTATCTTCAATAGCAAAAAAATTAGTCAGTCACTGTGAACATTTTGGAAAATTAAATAAAATAATTGATTTTTCAGACTTTGATCGGCCGTAGCGGCTAAACGAAAACTCCAAATTGAACGCGGATTGCAAATCTGAGCTCCTCGTATGTCAATTAGTCGGATTAGAGATTTTTAATTTTTGATGAAAACTTGGAAAAAAAACATGAGTAAACCCCTTGAAATTTTGTGAAAAAATGCAACTTTCTTAATAATCATCGTAGACTATTGAATTTTACCTTATTTTCATCAGAAAAACGAGAGAAATCGATAGCCGTTAAAAAAAATGAGCTATCTTCAATAGCAAAAAAAATAGTCAGTCACTATGAACATTTTGGAAAATTAAATAAAATAATTGATTTTTCAGACTTTGATCGGCCGTAGCGGCTAAACGAAAACTCCAAATTGAACGCGGATTGCAAATCTGAGCTCCTCGTACGTCAATTAGTCGGATTAGAGATTTTTAATTTTTGATGAAAACTTGGAAAAAAAACATGAGTAAACCCCTTGAAATTTTGTGAAAAAATGCAACTTTCTTAATAATCATCGTAGACTATTGAATTTTACCTTATTTTCATCAGAAAAACGAGAGAAATCGATTGCCGTTAAAAAAAATGAGCTATCTTCAATAGCAAAAAAAATAGTCAGTCACTATGAACATTTTGGAAAATTAAATAAAATAATTGATTTTTCAGACTTTGATCGGCCGTAGCGGCTAAACGAAAACTCCAAATTGAACGCGGATTGCAAATCTGAGCTCCTCGTACGTCAATTAGTCGGATTAGAGATTTTTAATTTTTGATGAAAACTTGGAAAAAAAACATGAGTAAACCCCTTGAAATTTTGTGAAAAAATGCAACTTTCTTAATAATCATCGTAGACTATTGAATTTTACCTTATTTTCATCAGAAAAACGAGAGAAATCGATTGCCGTTAAAAAAATTGAGCTATCTTCAATAGCAAAAAAAATAGTCAGTCACTATGAACATTTTGGAAAATTAAATAAAATAATTGATTTTTCAGACTTTGATCGGCCGTAGCGGCTAAACGAAAACTCCAAATTGAACGCGGATTGCAAATCTGAGCTCCTCGTACGTCAATTAGTCGGATTAGAGATTTTTAATTTTTGATGAAAACTTGGAAAAAAAACATGAGTAAACCCCTTGAAATTTTGTGAAAAAATGCAACTTTCTTAATAATCATCGTAGACTATTGAATTTTACCTTATTTTCATCAGAAAAACGAGAGAAATCGATTGCCGTTAAAAAAATTGAGCTATCTTCAATAGCAAAAAAATTAGTCAGTCACTATGAACATTTTGGAAAATTAAATAAAATAATTGATTTGTCAGACTTTGATCGGCCGTAGCGGCTAGACGAAAACTCCAAATTGAACGCGGATTGCAAATCTGAGCTCCTCGTACGTCAATTAGTCGGATTAGAGATTTTTAATTTTTGATGAAAACACGAAAAAAAGACATGAGTAAACCCCTTGAAATTTTGTGAAAAAATGCAACTTTCTTAATAATCATCGTAGACTATTGAATTTTACCTTATTTTCATCAGAAAAACGAGAGAAATCGATTGCCGTTAAAAAAATTGAGCTATCTTCAATAGCAAAAAAATTAGTCAGTCACTGTGAACATTTTGGAAAATTAAATAAAATAATTGATTTTTCAGACTTTGATCGGCCGTAGCGGCTAAACGAAAACTCCAAATTGAACGCGGATTGCAAATCTGAGCTCCTCGTATGTCAATTAGTCGGATTAGAGATTTTTAATTTTTGATGAAAACTTGGAAAAAAAACATGAGTAAACCCCTTGAAATTTTGTGAAAAAATGCAACTTTCTTAATAATCATCGTAGACTATTGAATTTTACCTTATTTTCATCAGAAAAACGAGAGAAATCGATAGCCGTTAAAAAAAATGAGCTATCTTCAATAGCAAAAAAAATAGTCAGTCACTATGAACATTTTGGAAAATTAAATAAAATAATTGATTTTTCAGACTTTGATCGGCCGTAGCGGCTAAACGAAAACTCCAAATTGAACGCGGATTGCAAATCTGAGCTCCTCGTACGTCAATTAGTCGGATTAGAGATTTTTAATTTTTGATGAAAACTTGGAAAAAAAACATGAGTAAACCCCTTGAAATTTTGTGAAAAAATGCAACTTTCTTAATAATCATCGTAGACTATTGAATTTTACCTTATTTTCATCAGAAAAACGAGAGAAATCGATTGCCGTTAAAAAAATTGAGCTATCTTCAATAGCAAAAAAATTAGTCAGTCACTATGAACATTTTGGAAAATTAAATAAAATAATTGATTTTTCAGACTTTGATCGGCCGTAGCGGCTAAACGAAAACTCCAAATTGAACGCGGATTGCAAATCTGAGCTCCTCGTACGTCAATTAGTCGGATTAGAGATTTTTAATTTTTGATGAAAACTTGGAAAAAAAACATGAGTAAACCCCTTGAAATTTTGTGAAAAAATGCAACTTTCTTAATAATCATCGTAGACTATTGAATTTTACCTTATTTTCATCAGAAAAACGAGAGAAATCGATTGCCGTTAAAAAAAATGAGCTATCTTCAATAGCAAAAAAAATAGTCAGTCACTATGAACATTTTGGAAAATTAAATAAAATAATTGATTTTTCAGACTTTGATCGGCCGTAGCGGCTAAACGAAAACTCCAAATTGAACGCGGATTGCAAATCTGAGCTCCTCGTACGTCAATTAGTCGGATTAGAGATTTTTAATTTTTGATGAAAACTTGGAAAAAAAACATGAGTAAACCCCTTGAAATTTTGTGAAAAAATGCAACTTTCTTAATAATCATCGTAGACTATTGAATTTTACCTTATTTTCATCAGAAAAACGAGAGAAATCGATTGCCGTTAAAAAAATTGAGCTATCTTCAATAGCAAAAAAAATAGTCAGTCACTATGAACATTTTGGAAAATTAAATAAAATAATTGATTTTTCAGACTTTGATCGGCCGTAGCGGCTAAACGAAAACTCCAAATTGAACGCGGATTGCAAATCTGAGCTCCTCGTACGTCAATTAGTCGGATTAGAGATTTTTAATTTTTGATGAAAACTTGGAAAAAAAACATGAGTAAACCCCTTGAAATTTTGTGAAAAAATGCAACTTTCTTAATAATCATCGTAGACTATTGAATTTTACCTTATTTTCATCAGAAAAACGAGAGAAATCGATTGCCGTTAAAAAAATTGAGCTATCTTCAATAGCAAAAAAATTAGTCAGTCACTGTGAACATTTTGGAAAATTAAATAAAATAATTGATTTTTCAGACTTTGATCGGCCGTAGCGGCTAAACGAAAACTCCAAATTGAACGCGGATTGCAAATCTGAGCTCCTCGTACGTCAATTAGTCGGATTAGAGATTTTTAATTTTTGATGAAAACACGAAAAAAAGACATGAGTAAACCCCTTGAAATTTTGTGAAAAAATGCAACTTTCTTAATAATCATCGTAGACTATTGAATTTTACCTTATTTTCATCAGAAAAACGAGAGAAATCGATTGCCGTTAAAAAAATTGAGCTATCTTCAATAGCAAAAAAATTAGTCAGTCACTGTGAACATTTTGGAAAATTAAATAAAATAATTGATTTTTCAGACTTTGATCGGCCGTAGCGGCTAAACGAAAACTCCAAATTGAACGCGGATTGCAAATCTGAGCTCCTCGTACGTCAATTAGTCGGATTAGAGATTTTTAATTTTTGATGAAAACACGAAAAAAAGACATGAGTAAACCCCTTGAAATTTTGTGAAAAAATGCAACTTTCTTAATAATCATCGTAGACTATTGAATTTTACCTTATTTTCATCAGAAAAACGAGAGAAATCGATTGCCGTTAAAAAAATTGAGCTATCTTCAATAGCAAAAAAATTAGTCAGTCACTGTGAACATTTTGGAAAATTAAATAAAATAATTGATTTTTCAGACTTTGATCGGCCGTAGCGGCTAAACGAAAACTCCAAATTGAACGCGGATTGCAAATCTGAGCTCCTCGTACGTCAATTAGTCGGATTAGAGATTTTTAATTTTTGATGAAAACACGAAAAAAAGACATGAGTAAACCCCTTGAAATTTTGTGAAAAAATGCAACTTTCTTAATAATCATCGTAGACTATTGAATTTTACCTTATTTTCATCAGAAAAACGAGAGAAATCGATTGCCGTTAAAAAAATTGAGCTATCTTCAATAGCAAACAAATTAGTCAGTCACTATGAACATTTTGGAAAATTAAATAAAATAATTGATTTTTCAGACTTTGATCGGCCGTAGCGGCTAAACGAAAACTCCAAATTGAACGCGGATTGCAAATCTGAGCTCCTCGTACGTCAATTAGTCGGATTAGAGATTTTTAATTTTTGATGAAAACTTGGAAAAAAAACATGAGTAAACCCCTTGAAATTTTGTGAAAAAATGCAACTTTCTTAATAATCATCGTAGACTATTGAATTTTACCTTATTTTCATCAGAAAAACGAGAGAAATCGATTGCCGTTAAAAAAATTGAGCTATCTTCAATAGCAAACAAATTAGTCAGTCACTATGAACATTTTGGAAAATTAAATAAAATAATTGATTTTTCAGACTTTGATCGGCCGTAGCGGCTAAACGAAAACTCCAAATTGAACGCGGATTGCAAATCTGAGCTCCTCGTACGTCAATTAGTCGGATTAGAGATTTTTAATTTTTGATGAAAACTTGGAAAAAAAACATGAGTAAACCCCTTGAAATTTTGTGAAAAAATGCAACTTTCTTAATAATCATCGTAGACTATTGAATTTTACCTTATTTTCATCAGAAAAACGAGAGAAATCGATTGCCGTTAAAAAAATTGAGCTATCTTCAATAGCAAACAAATTAGTCAGTCACTATGAACATTTTGGAAAATTAAATAAAATAATTGATTTTTCAGACTTTGATCGGCCGTAGCGGCTAAACGAAAACTCCAAATTGAACGCGGATTGCAAATCTGAGCTCCTCGTACGTTAATTAGTCGGATCAGAGATTTTTAATTTTTGATGAAAACTTGGAAAAAAAACATGAGTAAACCCCTTGAAATTTTGTGAAAAAATGCAACTTTCTTAATAATCATCGTAGACTATTGAATTTTACTTTTTTTTCATCAGAAAAACGAGAGAAATCGATTGCCGTTAAAAAAATTGAGCTATCTTCAATAGCAAAAAAATTAGTCAGTCACTATGAACATTTTGGAAAATTAAATTAAATAATTGATTCTTCAGACTTTGATCGGCCGTAGCGGCTAAACGAAAACTCCAAATTGAACGCGGTTTTCAAATCTGTATACCTTTTGTTTGTGATAAAAATCATTGGTATTTTAATTTTAGGGATGAAATCTACTGCCAGATATGCAAACAGCTAACCGAAAACCGCAACAAATCCTCACACGCAAAAGGCTGGATCCTTCTCTCGCTCTGCCTGGGATGTTTCCCGCCGACCGACCGCTTCGGCAACTATCTGCTCACCTTCATAAGAAACGGCCTGCCGAATTACGCCCCCTACTGCGAGGCCCGACTCAAGCGCACCTTCAGAAACGGCGCCCGCACTCAACCGCCGTGCTGGCCGGAACTGGTCGCCACCAAAAGCAAGGAACCAATTCTGGTGCAAGTGACGCTGATGAATCAGCAGAATCTTACCGTCGAGGTGGATTCCGCGACGACCTCCGAGGAAATCTGCAATCAAATCGCCGACATTTTGCAATTGCGGGACCTATTCGGATTCTCCTTGTACATAACGTCTTGCGGCAAGGTCATGTCGCTAGGATGCGAAGCCGACCATCTCATGGACGCCATCTCGCAGTGCGAGCAGTACGCGAAAGAGTCCGGCAAATCGGAGAAGACGAACCCCTGGAAGTTATTCTTCAGGAAAGAAATTTTCCCACCCTGGCACGACCCCAGCAAAGACCCGGTGGCCACCGACCTGACCTACAGCCAGATAATCAGCGGCATAAAGCACGGGGAGTACCGGTGTTCCACGGATGGCGACATGGCGGCGCTAGTGGCGCAACAGTACTACATCGAAAACGGCGCCAGCATGAACCCGGCGGCCTTGAAGAGCAGGTTCGGAGAGTACGTCCCCGCGTACATAATTAAAGCCGGAAACTTGGATGAATGGCAGAAGAAGATAATGGACGCGTTCGCGAAGAGCGCCAGCGTAAAGTCGAAGAAACCACCAATCAAAGTGAAAGAGGACGTGGTCCGGTACTCCCGGATGAGTTGGCCGCTGCTGTTTTCGAAATTCTACGAAGCCATCAAGACGGAGGGTCCCGAACTTCCCAAAAACAACGTCATCGTCGCTGTTAACTGGACCGGGTTTTATTTAGTGGACGACCAGGAGCAAATCCTGCTGGAACTCATGTTCACCGAAATCGCGTACGTGGGCTACGAGTCGAAACAACGCGCGATGCTGCACGACTTCATCCTGCACACGGTTAATCGCCAGGAGTACGTCTTCCAGAGCCCCGACGCGAAAAGCCTGCACGACTTGATGGTACTCTTATTGGACGGCTTGAAGAAACGCTCCGTGTACGTAGTGGGTGTCCAGGATTACAAACACGCAACAGAGAACCCGTCCTTCTTGGCCTTCAAAAAGGGAGACTTGATAGTCTTGAAGAACGGATTAAACGGAGAAGCTTTAATGTCCGCATCCTGGGGTTACGGAGAGTGCAACGGCAAATCGGGAGACTTCCCCACGGAGTGCATCCAAATCCTACCAACTTTAGAAAAACCACCGGCCGCCATATTGTCCGCTTATAAGAAAGAAGGCGCCGTCGGCGCGAGGCAAACCAAGAACATGATGTCCACCATCCAGAGGCAAAAATTATACACCTTAGCTCATTACGCGGAGAAGCATTTCCGATCCGGGCGGAGAACGACCGTCAAAAAAACCTCCGTATTAGCCGCCGCGAGGCGTAACTCGCAGGAGGAATTATGGAAGTACACCAACGAACCCATCAGGCAACCCTTACTACAATCAGTGTTCTCCGATATGGAGTTATCACGCGACGCCGTCGATATGTTCACCGTGATCCTAAAATACATGGGCGACCTCCCGGCGCCAAAGGCCAAAGTCAGCAACGAGTACACCGACGAGATCTTCTACAGGGCGCTGAAGAGCGATCTCTTAAAGGACGAATGCTACTGCCAAATCATGCGCCAGCTGACTTTCAACCGCTTGGCTTCCAGCGAGGAGAGGGGCTGGGATTTGATGTTCCTGGCCACGGGTTTGTTCTCCTGCAGCGCGACCCTTCTGGTGGAATTGGAGAAATTCTTGAACTCGCGCACGCATCCCGTGGCCAAAATTTGCAGCGAAAGATTGGCGCGCACGCTCGCCGTGGGCTCCAGAAAATATCCTCCCAATCCGAACGAGGTCGAAGTCATCCAGCATCGCTCCACGCAGATATTCCACAAGATTTACCTGCCCGATGATACCGACGAGGTCGTTGAAGTGGATTCTTTAACCAAAGCTTCTGATATGTGCAAAATTATCGCCAACAGGTTGAATATGATGTCGTACGAGGGCTTCAGCATATTCATCGTTATATCGGATAAGGCCTTTTCCATTCCTGGCGACTATTTCTTCTTCGACTTCCTGCATGAGGTTTTCGATTGGTTGAAGAAGACTAAACCATCATGGAATAGTAAGTATTTTTTTAATCCAAAATCGAATTACTGCAGTCATTTGAAAAAAAGTTCCAAAATGTTTTAAAATGTTGGCCAAAAAAAAATTGGAAGATATGTTGGAAAAAATTGGAGAAACGTTGGAAAATGTTGGAGAAAAACAATTAGACCACTAGTTAAAAAAATTGTAAACAAGGGTTGAAAAAATTGGAAATAAGTTGGAAAAAAAGTTTCAGAAATGTGGGCAAAATAAAGTCGGAAAAAATGGAAAATGTTCGAAAATGTTGGAAAAGAGTTGAAAAAAAAAACATTACTTTTGAATCACGCAAACACTGGCATCAAATTTTATAAAAACTTTTTAAAATGGCTGTTCTTATTGACACCCATTACCATGGTTACGTACAGAATTAAGAACAGTAATAGTACATGTAGTTGGAAAAAAAATTGGAAAAAGGTTGAAAAAAAATAGAAAAAGTTTTAAATAGTTGAAAAATGTAAAAAAGTTGGAACGAAATTGGAAAAAAGGTTGGAAATAAAACTGAAACAAAAAGTTGGCAAAAAGTTAGAAAATGTAAAAAAGTCGGAAAACATGGAAAAAGGTTGGAAAATGGTAAAAAGTTCGAGAAAAGTTTAAAATTATTGGCAGAAAAAAATTGGAAAAAATGTTGAAAAAAAATTGAAAAAAGGTTGGAGAAAAACCACTAAACCACTAGTTACGTAGTGTTGAAAAAAAAATGGAAAGAGGTTGAAAAAATTTCGTAAAAGTTCAAAAATTGGAGAAAAGTTGGATAATGTTGAAAAGTTGGAAAAAAATGGAAAAATTTTAAATGAAAAAAAGCTGGAAAACAATTTACTAAAGCTGGAAAAAAGTTGGAAAAACAATTGGAAAAAACAAATTCGAGGTCGCATTTTTCTCTGTAATTACAAGAGCTTGAATAATAGTAGAATAAAATGGCGGGCGAATTTTCGAAATTTCGTTAATTGCTCTAAACTTATAGCTCTCTGTGGAATTGAAAGGCAATTGCAACTCGTATTCGTTTTAAGACAGTCATCCAGAAAACTTGAAAGGTTAAGTAAGATGGTGAACAAATTTTCCAAATTTCTTCAATTATTCAGAAGTTATAGCAGAAAAACTAAAATTTAAAGGTAAAAAATTAGTTGAATTTTTTTTTTTAAATTGGAACTTGTTGAAGGAGAAATTGGAAAAAAGTAGGAAAAAATTGAAGAAAAAGCTGTAACGAAAAGAAAGAAGTTGTAGAAGGTTGTAAAAAGTGGTAAAAAATTGTAAAATATTAGAAGCAGTTGGAAAAAAGTTAAAAAAAGTAGGAAAACGTTGGATGGGAAAAAGGTTGGAAAAAATTGTAAAAAGTTGAAAAATGTTGTAAAAAAATTGGAAAAAAGTTAGAAAGAAGTAAGAAAAAGCTGGAACAAAAAGTTGGAAAAAAATAGAAGCAGTTAGAAAAAAGTTGAAAGAAGTAAAAGTTGTAAAACATTGGAAAAAAGTGGGAAAAAATTGAAAAAAGTTGAAAAATGTTGGAAAAAAAAAGTTGGAAAGAAGTTGAAGAAAAAGCTGGAATAAAAAATTGGAAAAAAGTTGGAGTAAAAAGTTGGAAAGTAAAAAAAGGAAAAAACTGGAAAAGAAAGTTGGGAAAAAAATTGGAAAAACAGTTGAAAAAAAAATGTAAAAGATGTTGAAGAAAAAGCTGTAACAAAAAATTGGAAAAAAGGTTCAAAAAAGTTCTAAAAAAGTTGGAACAGCTGAATAAAAATAGATGCAGTTAGAAGTTGGAAAACATTGGAAAAAAGTGAAAAAACTGGAAAATTGTTGGAAAAAATTGTAACAAGTTAAAAAATGTTGGAAGAAAATTGTAAAAAAGTTGGAATGCAGTTGAAGAAAAAACTGGAACGAAAAGTTGGAAAAAAGGTTAAAAAGAAGTTGGAAAGAAGGTTCGAAAGCAGTTGGAAAAAACTAAGATAACAGTTTGAACAGAAAGTTAAATTGGAAAAAGTTGTAAAGAAAAAGCTATAACAGAAAGTTGGAAAAAAGGTTCAAAAAAGTTGGAAAAAGTTAGAAATAAGTTCGAAAAAAGTCGGAACAGCTGGAGAAAAATAGATTCAGTTAGAAGAAAGTTGAAAGAAAGTTGTAAAACGTTGGAAAACGTTGGAAAAAAGTGGAAAAAACTGGAAAAAGGTTGGGAAAAATTGGAAAAAGTTGAAAAAGGTTGGGAAAAATTGGAAAAAGTTGAAAAATGTTGGAAGAAAATTGTAAAAAACTGGAACAAAAAGTTGGAAAGGTTAAAAAAAGTTGGAAAGCAGTTGGAAAAAACTAGGATAACAGTCAGAAAATAAAGTTGGAAAAAAATATGAGAAATATAGTTGAAAAAAAATTGTAAAAGAAGTTGGAAAATGTTGGAAAAAAATTGGAAAAAGTTGGAAAGACGTTGAAGAAAAAGCTATAACAGAAAGTTGGAAAAAAGGTTGGAAAAAAGTTGGAACAGTCGAAAAAAAATAGAAGCAGTTAGAAAACAGTTGAAAGAAAGTTGGAAAGAAATTTGATATTATTTGAAAAATGTTGGAAAAAAGTTGAAAAAAACACATTACATTACACTTTTGAATCATGCAAACAGTGACGGCAAATTTTATAGAAACTTTACAATATGACTCTTCTTTAATTAATAATTTAACTTGTTTATATTTTCCAACGTTGTTTCCAAATTTTTCCAAATTTTCCCAAATTTTTCTAAATTTTTCCAAATTTTTCTGAATTTTTCTAAAATTTTCCAAATTTTTCCAAATTTAAAATTCTTTTTTTCCAACTGGTTTTCCAACTTCCTTATGCACTACCACTGTCAGTAATTATGTACGTAACCATGGTAATGGGTGTCAATAAGAAGAGTCATATTGACACCCATTACCATGGTTACGTACATAATTACTGACAGCAGTAGTGTATAAGGGGAAGTTGGAAAACCAGTTGGAAAAAATGAAAGGAAAAATTTGGAAACAAAGTTGGAAAATACAAACAAGTTGGAAAAAAATTGGAATAATTTTGGGAAAAAGTTGACTCTTTACTCCAGCCGCAACGTCGGGTAGGGTACATTTAAAACACTTTTGAATCACACGAACACCTACAGAAAATCTTAGAGAAACTTTACAAACTGGAAGAAAGTAGGAAAAAATTGGAAACGAAAAAATGAAAAAAAAAAGTTAGAAAAAAAAAATTGAAAATGTTGAACGTTGAAAAGAGTTTGATGTTGACTATTTAACTGCAGCCGCATCGTCGGGTGCGGTAACAAAATCTTAGAGAAATTTTACAAACTGGAAGAAAGTAGGAAAAAAATTGGAAAAGACTTGGAAACGAAAATGAAAAAAAGTTGGAAGGAAAAAAATTGAAAATGTTGAAAGTTGGAAAGGGTTTGACCTTGGCTATTTAACTGCGGCCGCATCGTCGGGTGCGGTAAGAAAATCTTAGAGAAATTTTACAAACTGGAAGAAAGTAGGAAAAAAATTGGAAAAGACTTGGAAACGAAAATGAAAAAAAGTTGGAAAGAAAAAAATTGAAAATGTTGAAAGTTCGAGAGAGTTTGACCTTGACTGTTTAACTGCGGCCGCATCGTCGGGTGCGGTAAGAAAATCTTAGAGAAATTTTACAAACTGGAAGAAAGTAGGAAAAAAATTGGAAAACATTTGGCAACGAAAATGAAAAAAAAGTTAGAAAGAAAAAAATTGAAAATGTTGAAAGTTGGAAAGGGTTTGACCTTGACTATTTAACTGCAGCCGCATCGTCGGGTGCGGTAAGAACATCTTAGAGAAATTTTACAAACTGGAAGAAAGTAGGAAAAATATTGGAAAAGACTTGGAAACGAAAATGAAAAAAAGTTGGAAGGAAAAAAATTTAAAATGTTGAAAGTTGGAAAGAGTTTGACCTTGACTGTTTAACTGCAGCCGCATCGTTGGGTGGGGTACATCGTAAACACTTCTTAATCACACAAACACTGATATTGACAGCAAATTTTACAGAAATTTTACAAAATGGTTGTTCTTGTTGTCACATATTACCATGGTTACGTACAGTATTACTCACAGCAGTAGTACGCGAAAGGAAGTTGGATAAAATATTGGGAAAAAGTTTGACCTTGACTTTCAGTATCAATAGTCGAAGGATTATCAATGCATGGCCAAAGGATAAATATATTTTTTTTATGAAATATTTAAGGAAAATTATTCCTAGAAACACTGCTGACACGACTCTCCCATTTTAAAGCATTAGAAAAATTTAGCGGAATATGAAATATCGGTAATTTTTAACAATAAAAATTGATAAGCGAAAAATTCTTAGGGGGATAAGTTCTTTCATAAGTAAACAACCAATCAGATTCGTCCATTTTTGTCGAACGCCGCACGCTACAGAAACTTAGAACGTCAATGTCACTGAGAAACGGTAAGACCCCGCGCGTCAGGGCGATTTGTTAAACTTAGGCTGATAAGACCCCCGCTGTCGGTGTCGATGTTCAGATTTATATCATATTCATAGATACCTTTGAATAAAAAATTACGATCGATCTGTCAACGTATAAACATGTCTGAATCACGCTTCGGGACAGAATGCGATGAAGCAATTAATAATTTAATTACAACACCAAAAAATACGTATGGAAACTGTTCCAGCATTTTTGTGAGGTAAGAAAATACGAATTGAAAATTGTACTTTTAATAAATAGCTTTTCAAGTTTTGTACATAATTCAAGAACTTATCTTACCGAATGTACCTCGGGCAATGATAAATTCGAGATAATTTTGACTAGTTCCCTCAAGTGCGTTGCTTTAAGTAATTGCCCTCCGCCTGACGGCGTCGGGCAATTACTAAGCAACACACTTTCGGGGTTTAGTCAAAATTATCGCGAAATTATCAGTGCCCTTGGGACATTATAGCTGATAATTACCTGATTACCCCCGACCCTCCGCTTGAAACTGCCACTGGTTTTTAAACCACGCACCATTAAGTACTCCCAATTTCCTCTGGCAAGATTTAACATTACACTTCCAAAATTATATTTTTCATAATCCATTTTATTTTCATGTCCGTTTGTACTCCAAACTCAATTTGTTTGTCTGTAACAAACCCTTTTCATTATAAAAACACGCAGCTTCTTCGTGACGTTAAGGGAAATCCCAGATTAATAAACTTATAACTTCACAAGGCTATGATTAAAAGTTTAAACTGTTGCAGGAGCAACATTTTAAACACTTTTGAATCGCACAACACTCACACACGCACTCGCAGCAAATTTTATAGAAACTTTACAAATGGCCGTCGTTATTGATACCCGTTACCATGGTTACGTACAGAATTAAGCGTATCAAGGAAACTACGATTCTCTCGTATCACTTTAAATTAATAATAATAATAATAATATATTTATTGGTGCTAACAACTGATACAGTCATTTTCTATAACGTTTATAATGTTTTTAGGTGCCGCCCCGATTCAAGCCCACTCGCAGATCTTCTTCATGAAGAAGCTCTGGATAAACACGGTGCCCGGCAAGGACCTGATGGCCGACAGCATATTCTACTACCACCAGGAGATTCCGAAGTACCTGAGGGGTTACCACAAGTGCAGCCTCGCCGACTCCGTTAGAATCGCGGCGCTGATTCTGCACGTGAAGTACAACAGCGTGTCCGCGCTGACCTCGATCGGGAGCGTCATCAAAGAAATCGTTCCGAGCGATCTGATCCGTTCGAGGAACAATCACGAGTGGAAGAAGTTGATAGGCGAGGCTTACAGAAGCATCTCCCAGATGACGGTCGAGGACGCGAAGGTCCAGTTTCTGAAGATCATTTACGAGTGGCCCACCTTCGGGTCGGCGTTCTTCGAGGTCAAGCAGACTTCAGAGAGGAATTATCCGGATATCGTGCACATCGCCATCAACAAGAATGGTGTTAGTGTTATACATCCACAGACGAAGGTATGGTATATATTTGATATTACACTATGAGTAGTGGCTCTTCATGCTCGAGTATTAAGAAATGCAAAGGTGTATCGAGAAAGTTTGGTAGAGGAGACTACGAATGATAACTTGTTTCCCTTGCTACAATAAGTAGTGCATCTCAAGTGGTTGCTATGGAAACGTGTTAACATCAGCGACAGCTCGTGGATTTCTGTAGGGAGGGCAAAGACAAAGATGTCGCTCGTGCCGCACTACTTACTCTTAGAGAAGAAGCAAATATTTCGTTGCTGTTTCAGTCAAATTTTCTTCCGTTACCCCACCGTCAAAAATCCACGACCCGCCACTGGTTAAGTTAGATTCACACTGGAAAAAAAAACTATCTACGTTGTGTCAGACTCGTCACTAATGTTTTGTGCTGTCTCGAGTCCAAGAGACAGCACAAAACATTAGTAGTGAGGACACTTTTGTCTTCGCATCCAGAGGGCGCACTCTCACATATTGAATAAGCTTTTAAGGAGGTAACAAAACTGTCTGCGAGCAAAAAGCTTTCTCCACAAAATTTGATAATTAAATTGTATTTTTCTTTTCAGGATATACTGGTGACTTACGACTTTTCCGATTTGAACAATTGGTCCTCGGGCAACACGTACTTCTATCTGACCATCGGTAACATCATGAGGAAAACGAAATTCCTATGCGAGACGTCTCAAGGATACAAAATGGACGATCTGTTATCGTCGTACGCGGACTACATCAACAAGCCAACAGAAAAGGAATACGTTTTTAATTTATAATCATTTAATTTTCTAAAAATAATTTATTTAATAACTTAATATACACGTGTTATGAAATAAAGATATTATTGAATCATGATCATTTTTGACGTAATTTTAGAAAATTTAATGTCGGTGGTAATTATTTTTCTTACAAAATCTAGTGATGTGATTTATACATATTTTCACAGAATCAACATCTCGAATAAATTTAGAGCAATTTCAGTCAATTTCAAGTCGGTGGCAATTGTTTTTGTATTTTTTTCCAGTCGCCGAAATTGTTGAAATTTTTCACAAATACGCACTCTTTTCGCATGAAATTTTTACAAAATCTAGTGATGTGATGTATGCATATTTTCACGGAATTAACATCTCGGATGTTTTTAGAGTAATTTCAGAAAATTTCAAGTCGGTGGCAATTGTTTTTGTATTTTTTTCCGTCGCCGAAATTGTTGAAATTTTTCACAAATACGCTCTTTTAATCGCATGATTTTTTTACAAAATCTAGTGATGTGATGTATGCATATTTTCATGTAATCAACATCTCGGATGTAATTAGAGTAATTTCAGAAAATTTCAAGTCGGTAGCAATTGTTTTTGTATTTTTTTTAAAGTCGACGAAATTGTTGAATTTTTCACAAATATTATTTGGTGCCCTACGTGGGACACTTAATAATAAAAGGGTGCCTAGCATAGCAAATTTGGCGCCCAACGTGGGGCACAAATCAAATAGTTATTTGTTGCCCCGAAAAAATATTTTTTTTTGTAGAAACTCTGGGGTGTGTTCAACGGGTTGTAGAGTGGGATAGCCAATCTGGCAACGCTGCAAACTTCATACTCGCGTGAAATATGTGTCATTCCATGCTCGTTGTACAATATGCCATTTATTAATAATCCAAATTTGACAATGAAATAAAACCGAGTAAGTATGGTTGCCGTTGATGTGATTATTTTATAAAACGGGCAGACAAAATTCCATAAAAAATATTCTCAATGGCCGAAGATTCGCTTCTTCAAAATAAATTTGGTTTTTGAAAATCTAACAATTATCAATAGTGATATGGATTTTTGAAAATGTTTGTTTTAATTTTTTTGAGCACCTAAATGAAAACATCGCTGAAGAAAATATAAAACGCGTAGAAAAAAATCCATAAAAAAATCATCCTCAATGGCCGAAGTATGCTTATTCAAAATTAATTTGGTTTTTGTAAATTCAACAATTTTTATTGGAGATATGAATTTTTGAAAATTTTCGTTTTATTTTTTTGAGCACTTGAATGAAAACATCGCAGAAAAAAATACAAAACGCGTAGAAAAAAATCAATAAAAAATCATCCTCAGCGGCCGAAGTATCGCTTATTCAAAATTAATTTGGTTTTTATAAATTCAACAATTTTTAATGGAGATATGAATTTTTGAAGATTTTCGTTTTATTTTTTTGAGCACTTGAATGAAAACAAGGCAGAAAAAAATATAAAACGCGTAGAAAAAAATCCATAAAAAATCATCCTCAATGGTCGAAGAATCGCTTATTCAAAATCAATTTGGTTTTTGTAAATTCAACAATTTTTAATGGGATATAAATTTTTGAAAATTTTCGCTTTAATTTTTTGAGCACTTGAATAAAAACATAAAACGCGCAGACAAAATTCCATAAAACATCATCCTCAATGGTCGAAGAATCGTTTATTCAAAATTAATTTGGTTTTTGTAAATTCAACAATTTTTAATGGAGATATGAATTTTTGAAGATTTTCGTTTTAATTTTTTGAGCACTTTAATGAAAACATCGCAGAAAAAAATATAAAACGCGTAGAAAAAAATCCATAAAAAATCATCCTCAATGGCCGAAGAATCGCTTATTCAAAATTAATTTGGTTTTTGTAAATTGAATAATTTTTAATGGAGATATCAATTTTTTAATTTTTTGAGCACTTGAATGAAAACATCGCAGAAAAAATATAAAACGCGTAGAAAAAATTCCATAAAACATCATCCTCAATGGCTGAAGAATCGCTTATTCAAAATTAATTTGGTTTTTGTAAATTCAACAATTTTTATTGGAGATATTAATTTTTGAGAATTTTCGTTTTAATTTTTTGAGCACTTGAATAAAAACATAAAACGCGCAGACAAAATACCATAAAAAATCATCCTCAATGGCCGAAGAATCGCTTATTCAAAATTAATTTGGTTTTTGTAAATTCAACAATTTTTAATGGAGATATTAATTTTTGAAAATGTTCGTTTTAATTTTTTGAGCACTTGAATAAAAACATAAAACGCGCAGACAAAATTCCATAAAAAATCATCCTCAATGGCCGAAGTATCGCTTATTCACAATTAATTTGGTTTTTGTAAATTCAACAATTTTTATTGGAGATATGAATTTTTTAATTTTTTGAGCACTTGAATGAAAACATCGCAGAAAAAAATATAAAACGCGTAGAAAAAATTCCATAAAAAATCATCCTCAATGGCCGAAGAATCGCTTATTCAAAATTAATTTGGTTTTTGTAAATTCAACAATTTTTAATGGAGATATTAATTTTTGAAAATGTTCGTTTTAATTTTTTGAGCACTTGAATGAAAACATCGCAGAAAAAAATATAAAACGCGTAGAAAAAATTCCATAAAAAATCATCCACAATGGTCGAAGAATCGCTTATTCAAAATTAATTTGTTTTTTGTAAATTCAACAATTTTTAATGGAGATATGATTTTTTTAATTTTTTGAGCACTTGAATGAAAACATCCCAGAAAAAAATATAAAACGCGCATACAAAATTCCATAAAAAATCATCCTCAATGGCCGAAGTATAGCTAATTCAAAATCAATTTGGTTTTTATAAATTCATCAATTTTTAATGGAGATATGAATTTTTGAAGATTTTCGTTTTAATTTTTTTAAGCACTTGAATGAAAACAAGGCAGAAAAAAATATAAAACGCGTAGAAAAAATTCCATAAAAAATCATCCTCGATGGCCGAAGAATCGCTTATTCAAAATCAATTTGGTTTTTGTAAATTCAACAATTTTCAATGGAGATATGGATTTTTGAAAATTTTCGTTTTAATTTTTAGAGCTTGAACAAAATATATAAAACGTGCAGACAAAAAGTAAATGCTCAGAGTTAAAATAAAAGCCCTGTTTACACACACACACATGTTACGGTTGCGTTAGTTCTCGTCACCAATCACAGATGGCGCTTCTCTAATCCAATTTATCAACAGGCCTTGTCGCTTCCTGTTATTCTTTAATGGTTGAACTAGACACAGCCGCGCACACGCGTAATTATTAAAATCCCTTTCCTAGCCCACAACCATAATCACAAGGTTAAATATACGGTATGTCAAATACATGTGATAAATCTTGCACGACATCAAGCCCCTGTGGCCTAATGGATAAGGCATCGGCCTCCTAAGCCGGGGATTGTGGGTTCGAGTCCCACCAGGGGTAGTAACTTTTTTTAACCGGAATTTTTTTTTTTAATAATAAAGAATGATCACTTTGTTCGTTTCACTTTATTTTTTTGTTTAATTCCGAATATTTTCGACTATTTAAGGAATGTACAGATTTTTTTTAATTCGTATGCATTCTTTTAATTTCTGACTGTTGAGAATAAATAAATAAATAAATAAATAAATTTTACCATTTTTAAAAACTGATGTGACTGAAGGGCACCTGCCAAAGTAAAAAAAAACATTTTTACGTTTCTACTTTTAAATTGTATGTCTGTTTTCAGTGGCGTTACTTTAAATCGGAGGCGTGGTGGCGAACCTATCAATTTAAAAAATAATTCAACTATGTTTTTTTTTTTGGGAGGGGGGGGGGCAAGTGAGTGATAAATCTGTTATCTATGATTTATCACTTTCTTGGTTGAAATTATAAATGCGATATCGTGTGAGCCACAAAATTTTATTTCAGAGTTGGCTGTGAGATAAATGAGGTACGTGTCATATTATTACGTCATGAGATTAAAAAAAAAGAATCTCAGATGAGATAAATGAGGTGTGTTGCATATAATTACGTCATGAGACTTGAATTTGAAGATTTAAAAAAAATGAATTAATCTCAGACATGACTCTCTCAGGCATGGCCAACTCAGATCTTATAATCTACATACAAAGAAAAATAATGTGAGAATTTTTTCTAAACACGAGAAGTATTCTAAAAGCAGAAAAGAAAAAATCCATTACTTTTCAATCCACAAATAACAAATTACATTTTACTAACATTTAAAAAGTGGAAAATAAATCTCGAATCGCAATTGTTTCCGTTATCAGTTATTTACTGATTATGGTTACAAATCGGTTCCATCTGTAATCACTAAATAAACAAACCGCGTTTGATAAAAACAAATTTTTGTTAAATTGTTTTGCAATAATAATTTTGTTTAATTGAAATAAATATCTAGTAAGCGAGTGAAACAATTTTAAATAAATAACAATGTAAGTGATCCAATCGCAAGCACGTGAAACAGTGACGGCTCGCGGGGTGACTCACGTTACGGCCGTACCATGAGTCACCCCGCGGGCCGTCACCGACGTGAAACAATTAACGAATGCCAACCTGACGATGGATAGCAATCAATCCGACCGATGGGAATTTCGGCCAGTCGATTAAAGCGCGTCCCATTAGAAAGTGCACGCGAGGCGGTTTTTTGAATGAACCGCCACGAGCGCGCGTTAGTAGGTCCTAGTCGATAAAGTAGGCAGGATTCATTCAATATGGCGACAAAAAATTAAAGCAGCATCTGCCATTTTGCGAAGGTGTTTTAAAAGTTTATTTTTGTAGTGACTTTTTAGTTTAAACAACAAAAACCGGATAATAACGCGAAGAGGGAATAAACAAATGAATAAATGGACGCTTCGTCCATTATTACACAAGTGTCACGCGACGACGAACAGTTGAACAGTTACCCACCCGAAAAAGGTAAATAACAAGTGACAGATTACGTTTTGCCCGTACGGATATTTAACGTTCCGCCCCGTTTTTTCGGGTCGATTCTCTCTCGCCGGGTCTCCGTTGAGTTGAGACTTTCGACGGGGCCGAGGTAAGCTATTGACCATTTTAATGTTCCGCATGTAGGCGTGTGTTAAACGCAGGATAGGTAAACAGCGTAAACAAAAGCAATCGGCGCCTGGACCAGCTAACCTTGAGCGCGACCCTGGGATTGAATAATAATTCTTTTTTTTTCGCGTGAATTCTTCGCAAATGTGCGTCTCAACAACAAACGGCCCGTACCGTGCCCCCCCCCCCGAAAAAATTTATGCAAATGAACAAACATTCCACACCTGTATGACCTCTTTTAACAACAGACGAACTGTCATTTGTTTTAGAGCTTTCACATTTTTCGTGTACCAACAAACTCATAACTCAGCCGTTCCTAACCTTTTCAGTCTTGCCACCGTTTACACGTTTACAAGTGAATACTCGATGATTTCCCGAATTACGGAGTATTAACCCTTTGCACTCGTGTTTATTAGTGACTAAATGTATTGTGGCGACAATAAGTCGACATACGAGTGCAAATGAAATAAATAATTCGAAATAAAGGTTCGATCCCTATCGGAGGCATGTTCACACTTTTGATTCAGCTACATACGGAGAATCTTCATCCATTATTTATTTAATTAGAAATGTAGAAAATGGTTACGATTGGCAAATAAACATGATGGGAGAGTAATTCGAGTACTCAGCCGTCGAAATCGTGAGAAAAACAACATTTCTCACCCAACAGTGAGAAATAATTACTTCCCTCCCTAGGGCGGGAAGTACTATTTTTTCTCCCTACGAAATTCTATTATTTATTTTAACTGTCACGGCTGACAGCTCAAAACTAATCATGGCAAATCTAACCTATTAAAACTACATTTTATACCCCTTTTAAGCCGCTGCATGTAAAAATAACAATATATATACGGGCACCTCCTCTGCTGAACAAATATTGAGACCGCAAAATGGGCGCTTTGATTCGTAAGCTTGGTAAGCAAGAAATTGCAATTATTATACGAGGGTCGTCCAATAACTACACGTATTTGAAGACAGGTGGCGTTGCTGAGGGGAAGTCAAACGACACCACAATAAATTTCAGACCGATGTATCTGTAGTTTAGTTTCAGGTGATTCGTGTTTCTCGGTAAAATTGGAAAAATAAAACGTGCATTTTTCAACCGACAATTTTCCAAAATTCTTAAAAAAATAGTAGAAATCGTTTAAAAATTCTGAAATAATTCCATAAAACTCCTAAATCATCATACTTTAAGAATTCGATAAGATTACATCGACGCAATAATTTTTTTTTAAGTTATAACTGTTTGCATTTTTCAATCGACAATTTTTCAAAATTCAAAAAAAAATAGTACAAATAGTTTGAAAATTCTGAAATAATTCCATAAGACTTCTAAATCATCATACTTTAAGAATTCGATAAGATTACATCGATCAAACAATTTTTATTAAAGTTACAACTGTTTGTAGCCAAACGTGCAATTTTCAATCGACAATTTTCCAAAATTCTTAAAAAAAATAGTGGAAACAGTTTTAAAATTCTGAAATAATTCCATAAAACTTCTAAATCATCATACTTTAAGAATTCGATAAGATTACATCGATCCAATAATTTTTTTTTAAGTTACAACAGTTTGTAGTCAAACATGCAATTTTCAATCGAGAATTTTTTAAAAAAATAGAAGAAATAGTTTGAAAATTCTGAAATAATTCCATAAAACTTCTAAATCATCATACTTTAAAAATTCGATAAGATTACATCGATCAAATAATTTTTTTTTAAGTTACAACCGTTTGTAGTCAAACGTGCATTTTTCAACCGAGAATTTTTTAAAGAAATAGATGAAATAGTTTCAAAATTCTGAAATAATTCCATAAAACTCCTAAATCATCATTCTTTAAGAATTCGATAAGATTTCATCGATCCAATAAAATTGTTTTTAAGTTACAACCGTTTGTAGTCAAACGTGCATTTTTCAACTGAGAATTTTCCAAAATTCTGAAATAATTCCACAAAACTTCTAAATCATCATACTTTAAGAATTCGATAAGATTACATCGATCCAATAATTTTTTTTAAGTTACAACAGTTTGTAGTCAAACATGCAATTTTCAATCGAGAATTTTTTAAAAAAATAGAAGAAATAGTTTGAAAATTCTGAAATAATTCCATAAAACTTCTAAATCATCATACTTTAAGAATTCGATAAGATTACACCGATTCAATATTTTTTTTTAAAGTTACAACTGTTTGTAGCCAAACGTCCTTTTTTCAATCGACAATTTTCCAAATTTCTTAAAAGAATAGAAGAAATGGTTTGAAAATTCTGAAATAATTCCATAAAACTCCTAAATCATCATACTTTAAGAATTCGATAAGATTACATCGATCCAATAATTTTTTTTAAAGTTATAACTGTTTGTAGTCAAACGTACATTTTTCAATCGACAATTTTCCAAAATTCTTAAAAAAATAGAAGAAATGGTTTGAAAATTCTGAAATAATTCCATAAAACTTCTAAATCATCATACTTTAAGAATTCGATAAGATTACATCGATCCAATAATTTTTTTTAAAGTTACAACTGTTTGTAGTCAAACGTGCAATTTTCAATCGACAATTTTCCAAAATTCTTAAAAAAATAGTATAAATAGTTTAAAAATTCTGAAATAATTCCATACAACTTCCAAATCATCGTACTTTAAGATTACATCGATCCAATAATTTTTTTTTAAGTTACAACCGTTTGTGGCCAAACGTGCATTTTTCAATCGACAATTTTCTAAAATTCTTAAAAAAATAGTAGAAATAGTTTTAAAATTTTGTAATAATTCCATAAGACTCCTAAATCTACATACTTTAAGAATTCAATAAGATTACATCGATTCAATAATTTTTTTAAAAGTTATAACTGTTTGCATTTTTCAATCGACAATTTTCCAAAATTCTTAAAAAAATAGTGGAAGCAGTTTTAAAATTCTGAAATAATTTCATAAAACTCCTAAATCATCATACTTTAAGAATTCGATAAGATTACATCGATCCAATAATTTTTTTTAAAGTTATAACTGTTTGTAGTCAAACGTACATTTTTCAATCGACAATTTTCCAAAATTCTTAAAAAAATAGAAGAAATGGTTTGAAAATTCTGAAATAATTCCATAAAACTTCTAAATCATCATACTTTAAGAATTCGATAAGATTACATCGATCCAATAATTTTTTTTAAAGTTACAACTGTTTGTAGTCAAACGTGCAATTTTCAATCGACAATTTTCCAAAATTCTTAAAAAAATAGTATAAATAGTTTAAAAATTCTGAAATAATTCCATACAACTTCCAAATCATCGTACTTTAAGATTACATCGATCCAATAATTTTTTTAAAAGTTACAACTGTTTGTAGCCAAACGCGCATTTTTCAATCGACAATTTTCTAAAATTCTTGAAAAAATAGTAGAAATAGTTTGAAAATTCTGTAATAATTCCATAAAACTCCTAAATCTACATACTTTAAGAATATGCTAAGAATTCAAAGATCTAATAATGTTTTTTTAAGTTATAACTGTTGTAGTCAAACGTGCATTTTTTAATCGAGAATTTTCTAAAATTCTTAAAAAAATAGTAGAAATAGTTTAAAAATTCTGAAATAATTCTATAAAACTCCTTCATCTACATACTTTAAGAATATGTTCAGAATTCAAAGATCTAATAATTGTTTTTTAAGTTATTACTCGTTGTAGCCAAACGCGCAATTTTCAATCGAAAATTTTCTAAAATTCTTGAAAAAATAGTAGAAATAGTTTGAAAATTCTGTAATAATTCCATAAAACTCCTAAATCTACATACTTTAAGAATATGCTAAGAATTCAAAGATCTAATAATTTTTTTTTAAGTTATAACTGTTGTAGTCAAACATGCATTTTTCAATCGAGGATTTTCTAAAATTCTTGAAAAAATAGTAGAAATAGTTTGAAAATTCTGTAATAATTCCATAAAACTCCTAAATCTACACACTTTAAGAATATGTTCAGAATTCAAAGATCCAATAATTTTTTTTTAAGTTATAACTGTTTGTAGTCATACGTGCATTTTTTAATCGAAAATTTTCTAAAATTCTTGAAAAAATAGTGGAAATAGTTTAAAAATTCTGTAATAATTCCATAAAACTCCTAAATCTACACACTTTAAGAATATGTTCAGAATTCAAAGATCTGATAATTTTTTTTAAGTTATGACTGTAGTCAAACATGCATTTTTCAATCGAGAATTTTCTAAAATTCTTAAAAAAATAGTAGAAATAGTTTAAAAATTCTGAAATAATTCCATAAAACTCCTAAATCTACACACTTTAAGAATATGTTCAGAATTCAAAGATCCAATAATTTTTTTTTTAAGTTATAACTGTTTGTAGTCAAACTTGCATTTTTCAGTCGAGAATTTTTCAAAATTCCTAAAAAAAAAATGGAAATAGTTTAAAAATTCTGAAATAATTCTATAAAACTCCTAAATCTACACACTTTAAGAATATGTTCAGAATTCAAAGATCCAATAATTTTTTTTTTAAGTTATAACTGTTTGTAGCCAAACGTGCATTTTTCAGTCGAGAATTTTCCAAAATTCTTAAAAAAATAGTAGAAATAGTTTAAAAAATCTGAAATAATTCTCTACAACTCCCAATTCTTTATATTTTGTAAATACAATCAACTTCGTAAAACACAATAATTTTTTAATGTTCATTGTTGTTTTTTTGCGAATATTTTACATTCCATGCACGTATTTTAAAATTGCTTTCATCGCGGCAGGAAGCACCCAATTATCCCCGTTAGCCGCTCTCCGTCCCTCAAATTGGTGATTAATTAAGGCTCGATTTACATCGACAAAAAACCGGACACACCCAATTCGATTTCCATTGCGAATGCGCGGACTTTAAAAGGATGTTACATAAAATTTGCTAATTATTATCCCATTAGGAAACTTTCATTTCATTTTCATGAATTACGCAATACGTGTTACTGCTTCGAATTAATTACACACCGCTCGCTCGGCAATGCGGAATGCACGAAAATCATAATTGCAGAGTGCAAATGTTGATACGCTCAAAGTGGGTTACGTCACGGTTTAATTTTAAAGAGCCAGCGCTTTATTATACTCTTATATATTTTCGGCTGTGTAAACTTTCCTTACTGTCAGTCACCGAATACATTTTTTAATCGTTTAGAAATGGAGCATCAGAAGAGGATTTAAGGTAAACGTACATCGAAATATAAAAGAATTTGTTAATAAACATTGCGAGAGAGTAAATGTAAAGTGTGAGCCACAGATTTTGTTTCTGAGTTGGCCATGCCTGAGAGAGATGTCTGAGATTAATTCATTTTTTTAAATCTCATGATGTAATAAGATGCGACATACCTCATTTATCTCACAGCCAACTCTGAAACAAAATGTTGTGGCTCACACGATAGTAATGTAATCGCAGAACCTAACCTCAAATTTTAAAAGATCATTTACACAGCCAAAAATATAATACCAGTGTTACGTCAATTCAAGCCAGAGTTATATTTATTGCCGCTGTAAGTGAACGAACGCTTGTGACCGTTTGTTGATTTATTCAGGAAACGAAAATGACATATCAGAGAACCGGGTTCAGCCGAAAAAGGAAAAGGAGGGATTCCTGCGGTCGCTGCTCTGCTGCCTGGGCCGGAGCAAAAACAAAAACCAGAACAACCAGCAGTTCGGCTCGCGGGAGATCACCTCCGAATCGGAGTCGCCGCGGTACCTCCTTCCGCCCGTCAAGCACCAGGACATGCACAAGAAGTGCATGGTCATAGATCTGGACGAGACGTTGGTGCACAGCAGTTTCAAGGTACCGCGATCCCTTCTCTCGTTTTCGTCTATCGGTCCATTAATTCGCACCCGTTTTGCAGCCCATAACCAACGCTGATTTTATAGTGCCCGTCGAGATAGACGGGACGGTGCACCAGGTGTACGTGCTGAAGCGGCCGCACGTCGACGACTTCCTGAAGCGCATGGGCGAGCTGTACGAGTGCGTCCTGTTCACGGCGTCCCTGGCCAAGTACGCCGACCCCGTCGCCGATCTGCTGGACAGGTGGAACGTCTTCAGGGCGCGCCTCTTCCGCGAGAGCTGCGTCTTCCACAGGGGGAACTACGTCAAGGACCTGAACAAGCTGGGGCGGGACCTACAGCAGATCATCATCGTCGACAACTCGCCCGCTTCCTACATATTCCATCCAGACAATGCGGTAAGTGCAGACAGTTTATGCAATATCCACACCGTCGAAATCTTTTCAAGTACGGTTTATGTATTATCTGTCCTATCGGCTTGATTCTTTCAAGCCGCTCAATCCGCTCGATGTTATTGTCAAATCATTCTAAAATGTCAAAATCCCATAATTTTTTTTTTAAATTAATGTTTGACGGAATTGCCGGACATCAACTTGATTTTAATTTTTGATTAAATCAAATGTCAAAATGTAATCAAGGGTAATTATAAGTTTTATCCTTTGAAATACGCGATTTTGATTTTTGACAGTTACGCTACCACCGAATTAGTTTTTGAATTTTGATGTTTCAAATGTCAAAATGTAACCAATTTGGATATTTAAGGCCGAGCTCAAGTTTTTTTTCACTCTTATTACATCAAAGCCTGTGGAAAATATATTTCCTCCTATTTATTGTCGCCAATACCAACGTATCTGCATTATTGTGACTACTTTCGATTGTTACTTTTATTACTTTGTTGTAAAACATACGACCAGTATAATTTACGTTTCAGACAATTTACAACACAGATGGTGGTGTAATTGCAATTTTTAATACGTGTTAAAGTAATGAAGAGAAAACTTACTAATATTGAGTACATAATGACAGCTTTCTACTTGGTACACAAATGTTCTATTCATTATATTTTATTTTAACCAAATGAATAATGTAAGCGTGCATTTGTATACAGGGTGGTAAAACAAATGTTGAAGAATTTGAATCGGACGTTCATTTAACAACATTTTTGTTAAAACTTTGTTTCCGCGTTTACATATACAGGGTGTTCAACTTTTTACTTTTAAGTACATGAAAATTTTTTCAATCCATTTTGAGGTCTAGAGATTACTTCAAAGTTTTCTGGCAAAAAAAAATTGTCTGTCTAGGCACGAGATGTATCTCGAAAACTAATATAGCAATTTTTGTGGACAGATGGTGTGTATATACAGGGTGTTTCAAGTTCGAGGCGCTTATTCGCGAGATAGAGGTTATGTTTAAATTTGGCGTTTTTGCAGAATTTTATGCTGATTAACCCACATTTGCCTCAGTTTTAAATTAAAGGAAAGTAAATGATATGTTTCTCTAAATCGAGTTATTAAGATTTAGATGTAAAATCAAAGTGGAAACTGCAATCAACCGAAATTAGAAATTTTTGCGTGCGTTGAACTGTTTGAATTTAGGATGGGGACCTCCCACCATCCTATTGTAGAATTCTACTTTTATTTAATGTAAAAACTCATTAGAACTTTAAAGTTGAACTGTTGAACTAATTTATTCTTAGAAATTTTTTTTTTAAGAATTTGTAATTTATACCTGAAGAAAATTAGGTGCGATCAAATTTTTAGTTGAAGAAATTTCGTTACGTAGGAATTTATACTTGAATAAAATTAGGTGCGAAGAAACTTTTACGTGCAGAAATTTTGGTCTCGAGAAATGTATACTTGAAGAAATTTAGGTGTGAAAAATTCGTACTTCAAGAAATGTTAGTGTCAAGATATTTATACTTGAAGAAATTTCGTTACTTAGAAAATTATACTTGAATAAAATTAGGTGCGAAGAAATTAAGATGTGAAAAATTCACACTTGAAGAAATGTTGGTGTCAAGAAATTTATACTTGAAGAAATTTCGTTACACAGAAATTTATACTTGAAGGAATTTCGTTACACAGAAATTTATACTTGTATAAAATTAGGTGTGAAGAAACTTTGTTCACGTAGAAATTTATACTTGAATAAAATTAGGTACGAAGAAACACTTGAAGACATTTCGGTCTCGAGAAATGTATACTTGAAGAAATTTAGGAGAAAAATTCACACTTGAAGAAATGTTGGTGACAAGATATTTATACTTGAAGAAATTTCGATACTTAGAAATTTATACTTGAATAAAATGAAGTGCGAAGAAACTTTTACGCCCTGAAATTTTGGTGTGAAGATTTTTATATTTGACGAAATGTTGGCGTGAAGAAATTTATACTTAGACATTTCGGTCTGGAGAAATGTATACTTAAAGAAATTTAGGTGTGAAAAATTCATACTTGAAGAAATGTTGGCGTCAAGAAATTTATACTTGAAGAAATTTCGTTACGTAGAAATGTATACTTTTTTTACAGGCAGAAATTTTGGTGTGAAGAAATTTATATTAGACGAAATGTTGACGTGAAGAAATTTATACTTGAAGACATTTTGGTCTCGAGAAATGTATACTTGAAGAAATTTAGATGTCAAAAATTCATACTTGAAGAAATGTTGGTGTCAAAAAATTTATATAGAAGAAATTTATATTTGAAGAAATGTTGGCGTGAAGAAATTTGTACTTGGAAGACATTTTGGTCTGGAGAAATATATACTTGAAGAAATTTCAGTCTCGAGATATGTATACTTGAAGAAATTTAGATGAGAAAAATTCATACTTGAAGAAATGTTGGTGTCAAGAAATTTATACTTGAAAAAATTCCTCATGTAGAAATTTATACTTGAATAAAATTAGGAGTGAAGAAATTTATACTTGAAGACATTTTGGTCTAGAGAAATGTATACTTGAAGACATTTTGGTCTGGAGAAATGTATACTTGAAGAAATTTCTGTCTCGAGAAATATATACTTGAAGAAATTTAGGTGTGAAAAATTCATACTTGAAGAAATGTTGGTGTCAAGAAATTTATACCTGAAAAAATTCGTTATGTAGAAATTTATACTTGAAAAATTTCGTTATGTAGAAATTTATACTTGAAAAAATTCGTCATGTAGAAATTTATACTTGAAAAAATTCATTATGTAGAAATTTATACTTGAAATAAAATTAGGTGCGAAGAAATTTTGGTGTGAAGAAATATTGGCGGGAAGAAATTTATATTTGAAGAAATATTGGCGTGAAGAAATTTATACTTGAAGACATTTTGGGAGAAATGTATACTTGAAGAAATTTCAGTCTCGAGAAATGTATACTTTTTTATTTTTAATAAATTTAGGTCAGAAAACTTCACACTTGAAGAAATATCGGTGTCGAGAAATGTATACTTATTAATATTTAAACAAAAGATTTCATAAACATAAATATAAAATCCATAACGCTCACAAACTCTTGAAATACAAAATTAATACAACTAGTCGGATTAAAGGACGGCGCCCACCCACCACCCTCAATTTTTTTTTAATTCTCGCCCGAAAAATTCATACTTGAAGAAACGTTGGCGTCAAGAAATTTATACTTGAAGAAATTTCGTTACGTAGAAATTTATACTTGAAGAAATTTCGTTACGTACAAATTTATACATGAAGAAATTTCATTACGTAGAAATTTATACTTGAAGAAATTTCATTACGTAGAAATTTATACTTGAAAAAATTTCATTACGTAGAAATTTATACTTGAAGAAATTTCGTTACGTAGAAATTTATACATGAAGAAATTTCATTACGTAGAAATTTACACTTGAAGAAATTTTATTACGTAGAAATTTATACTAGAAGAAATTTCCTCACGTACAAATTTATACTTGAAGAAATTTCGTTACGTAGAAATTTATACTTGAAGAAATTTCATTACGTAGAAATTTATACTTGAAGAAATTTCATTACGTAGAAATTTATACTTGAAGAAATTTCGTTACGTAAAAATTTATACATGAAGAAATTTCATTACGTAGAAATTTATACTTGAAGAAATTTCGTTAAGTAGAAATTTATACTTGAAGAAATTTCATTACGTAGAAATTTACACTTGAAGAAATGTTGGTGTGAAGAAATTTATACTTGAGTAAAATTAGGTGCGAAGAAACTTTTACGTGCAGAAATTTTGGTGTGAAGAAATTTTTACTTGAGGAAATGTTGGCGTGAAGAAATTTACACTTGGACATTTTGGTCTGAAGAAATTTCTTTATCAGTTCACTTTTTGAGTTTGCTGGTTGTGTAATTTAAAATTGACGGGTGGTGGGCGGGCACTATCCCACCCTCCAATTTATCTAACACACGCAAGCGATTTACTTGTAAAAATTAATGCATGAAAAGACGAAAAGCGCAAAAGGCTTTGCGTTCCGTTCGTGAACTAATTTATTCGCAGAAATCTTGGCGTGTGCTCAACTGATTGGACTGTAGGCATGATAGATGGCGCTGATGATATTCTAACTTTAAAATAGTTGTCCTACATATAGAACTTTACGCACATTTGGGTTAATACCTCATTTAGTTATTGCATTTCAAAACTTTACATTATTGTAAATTATTTAAAATTTATTTAACGGATACCATGTTTTTTACAAAAGAATTCGAGTAATAGTTTCTCAACAGTCGTAAAGACATGACATTTAAGCTTGATCTGTCAAAATTTAAAGTATGTTCTGCAAGAAATATTTGGTCATCAAATTTTGTCTCAAAAAAAAATAGTATTTTTAAAAACATTCTTATAGCAAGATTCTTCTTTGTGACTTGATGTCGTGTTTATTTTTTATCACATCTGAATGCTAAATTTTTTGTGATGACGACATACATAAGAGAAGTCTTATGCCATCTATTGGATAATAAAAAAGTACTTTAAGAACTTCTTTAAATGTCACCTCAAATAACAAAGATATCAAAAAAATGAGCTTAACTCGAAAACAAAATAATTTTTCAATGCAAAAGTGCTGAATTTAAACACACCACCTAAATCCCTGTAGTGAGCCTCGAACGCCCTGTATATATATATTTTTTCTTTCGACGTATTGGTTTGTGTTTACATTAGTAAATATTTCCCACTACAAATCTGCGTAATAAAGCCGTTCAAGGGTGAAACATTCTCGATTCAATCGTAAATAAACATTACCGTTTTGACACACTCTGTCGACATGATTTTATCAAACGAATGATAACCTCAATATGAAAAACAGGCGACAAATATTATTTAACATTGTATGTTTACTTAAGCGGGGATCAACGGATCTTGAGTGCATTACCGAAAATATTATCCATCGTTCTCAAAATATTCCGGAAATTATTTACGTTTGTACTCTCCACGCAATTTCTCAGAAAATATTCCGAAATTTATTTACATTAACCCTTTCAGCCCTGGATTTTTAAATTTGAAAAAAAAAATGTTTGTTAATTATTATTGACGGGGAGCTTCTTAAGACCATAAATACGAAATTTGAACTGATTTGATTAATTAGTATAGGAATTAATTCTTGAAGTGACATCTAGTGATAAACAGCAAAAATATGGATTGTCATAGTAAGTGGAGACATGTAAATGTTGCGGTGGCAATTGGCACCACCGGGGCTGAAAGGGTTAATAATAACATTTGCAATTTCCGTACAAATCGATTAGATGTGAACCGACTGTTTAATTCCAGGTGCCGGTGGCTTCGTGGTTCGACGACATGTCGGATTCGGAGCTGCTGGATCTGATACCGTTCTTCGAGAAACTGAGCAAAATGGACAATGTGTATACGGTGTTGTGCAATTCGAATCACCCGTACAACAGCGTGCCGTTGATGAACTGCCCGAACGGGCCGTCGACGCCGTCATCGCCGACCAGCACGTAGCACATATTCAGGGGCATCCTCAAAGTGATTCTACTCAGTGTGCGGGCTCTCTACCCCGTCGTCGGAGAGTTCGATTTTACAAAAAATCTGGTAATGTAATATATTTATACATATATATATATATATATCTGTCCGTGAGAAAAAGAGGAATTCATTGGGTCGACCGATTTCGTGTACATACATATTTTATCCGTAATTATCGTTTGTCTAAATGTGCAAATTCTGTTGTGTATTTATTTAAACTTTTTTTAATTCTATAACTATGTATATAGGTATACATATTAATCTATGAGTATTTAATACGCATTATATTTTTAGCAATAATTTCACTATTAATCTATTACTTACTCATAGATGGTGTCGATACGTAAAAAGGTAAGCGGAGGAAGAGTGTATATAGGTAGTGAGATTTTGAAGTATTTTTACACGTATTTTTGGTGAATTATATCGGCCGCGATATAGCCAACCAGAATTTTTTTTTTAGAACGGAAACAGTTGCATGAACAATAATGTATTATTGTTTCTTACCGACGAACAATTCCCCCTTGTTTGCATTTCTTATATTGATTAAAACAAAAAAAACATTAAAAAAAAATGAGAGAGAGAATAACCAAACGCTAGATCACTGATTATGGATTATTGTGATTCGGGGATCGTCTCCGGTGTGATAATCGGCCGACGGTTTCCGAACGTTAGTAATGTATATTTGTTTAGAACAAGAATGACGACGTGAACAATCATATCTCGTTAAATGAGGTGATCCTTAATAAGTGGGAACGGCCGTTCCCGTATTAACAGTGGCCTTAAAATTATATCCGAGAACATTTTTACTGTAGGACAAACTGCACTTTAAATTTTGCGCGAAATTTATATTTATATATTTGCCTTTTAATACATCACAGAACCAGTAGGGATAAATAATGATTAGATGATCGTATAATCCATTTTTTTGCATATAAAAGTACAAAGTTTTTTTTGGAGGATTTTTTTTTATTTTAATTTTTTGTACAGATATTTTAACAAATTATATTTATGTATATTATGTACTAACTTCATTAAAAAACATCCGCCTAATAAAACACATTAACGGGCATAATTGAGCGTTGCAAAGAGATTTATTATTTTTTTTTTTTTACTTTTTATCACATTTCGATCAATAACGGACCAATGTTTGCAGCTTATCTTATTATGCCAGTAACTGCGTACGATTAGTTGTGAGGATTTTGTAAATTAACCATTTTTTTTTATTATTAACCTATTTTTATAGATTAGTTTATATATATATTGTTGTTGTAGAGTAATATAATTATTGTTTATGTTGAAAAGGGTAGGATGATGCGAAATGAACTGTACATTTACGGACTTGTACAAAAGCAAACAAAAAAAATCAATGTTTTAATAATTGTCATGTGAATACATAATATTGCCTTGATTTGTAAATATAAGCCTGTCATTTATACCCGATTTTTGTGCGTTTTATTTTATAACCTTTTCCAGCTGCAATCGCGAGGATTGTGTTACGGTGAGAAGAATTTGATACAGTGTGGACGCCTATGTTCAATCGTAAAATAATTACATCAACGCATGGCATTTAATTGAAATTGTATGCAACCAAATATACAAAGGTGACGGTGACAGCTTAACACATTACGAACATTTAAAAAATTACTTGAAATGGTTTTGTAAAAATTACAAATTGCAAATGAATTCAATGAAGCAAAAAAAATTGAAAAACAATTGCCACCGACTTGAAATTTTCCAAAATTACTTGCAATGCTCGTCATTTTACAGTTCTGGAAAAATAACAAATTCCTCATTCCTAGATTTTGGAATATTTTCATGTAAACGGAATCGAATTTTTGAAATTTGTGATGAATTCAGTGAAGCGAAAAAAATTGAAGAACAATTGGCACCGACTTGAAATTTTCCAAAATTACTTGCAATGCTTGTCAGTTTACAGTTCTGCAAAAATTACAAATTCCTCATTCCTAGATTTTGGAATATTTTCATGTAAACGGAATCAAATTTTTTAAATTTGTAATGAATTCAGTGAAGCGAAAAAAATTGAAAAACAATTGGCACCGACTTGAAATTTTCCAAAATTACTTGCAATGCTTGTCAGTTTACAGTTCTGCAAAAATTACAAATTCCTCATTCCTAGATTTTGGAATATTTTCATGTAAACGGAATCAAATTTTTTAAATTTGTAATGAATTCAGTGAAGCGAAAAAAATTGAAAAACAATTGCCACCGACTTGAAATTTTCCAAAATTACTTGCAATGCTTGTCAGTTTATAGTTCTGCAAAAATTGCAAATTCCTCATTCCTAGATTTTGGAATATTTTCATGTAAACGGAATCAAATTTTTTAAATTTGTAATGAATTCAGTGAAGCGAAAAAAATTGAAAAACAATTGCCACCGACTTGAAATTTTCCAAAATTACTTGCAATGCTTGTCAGTTTACAGTTTTGCAAAAATTACAAATTCCTCATTCCTAGATTTTGGAATATTTTCATGTAAACGGAATCAAATTTTTTAAATTTGTAATGAATTCAGTGAAGCGAAAAAAATTGAAAAACAATTGCCACCGACTTGAAATTTTCCAAAATTACTTGCAATGCTTGTCAGTTTACAGTTTTGCAAAAATTACAAATTCCTCATTCCTAGATTTTGGATTTTTTAAATTTGTAATGAATTCAGTGAAGCGAAAAAAATTGAAAAACAATTGCCACCGACTTGAAATTTTCCAAAATTACTTGCAATGCTTGTCAGTTTACAGTTTTGCAAAAATTACAAATTCCTCATTCCTAGATTTTGGAATATTTTCATGTAAACGGAATCGAATTTTTGAAATTTGTAATGAATTCAGTGAAGCGAAAAAAATTGAAAAACAATTGCCAACGACTTGAAATTTTCCAAAATTACTTGCAATGCTCGTCAGTTTACAGTTCTGGAAAAATAACAAATTCCTCATTCCTAGATTTTGGAATATTTTCATGTAAACGGAATCAAATTTTTGAAATTTGTAATGAATTCAGTGAAGCGAAAAAAATTGAAAAACAATTACCACCGACTTGAAATTTTCCAAAATTACTTGCAATGCTCGTCAGTTTACAGTTCTGTAAAAATTACAAATTCCTCATTCCTGGATTTTGGAATATTTTCATGTAAACGGAATCGAATTTTTGAAATTTGTGATGAATTCAGTGACGCGAAAAAAATTGAAAAACAATTGCCAACGACTTGAAATTTTCCAAAATTACTTGCAATGCTTGTCAGTTTACAGTTCTGTAAAAATAACAAATTTCTCATTCCTGGATTTTGGAATATTTTTTTCATTGATACGAAAAAAATTCAAATTTTCCAAAATTTCATCCACAGCCCCCTTTCCAAACTCACGAACCGCCACTGGTTCACTTCCATTTCAATCAATAGAAAAATCAACACAACGAAACAACTCTAACATAACCTCACACCAACACACATAACCTCAATTCCTAAAAACATTTCGAACTGGCTGTTCTCCAATTAAAATCAAAAACCATGTCCAAGACCGTCACGTTCGTCACCGGCAACAAGAAAAAGCTGGAAGAAGTCGTCAAAATACTGGGCCCCACTTTCCCCTTCCAACTGGTCAACAGATCGATCGACCTGCCCGAGCTGCAGGGCGAAATCGACGAAATCAGCATCGAAAAGTGCATGCAGGCCAGCAGGCGCGTCAACGGCCCAGTGATCGTGGAAGACACTGCCCTGTGTTTCGACGCCCTGAACGGACTGCCCGGGCCCTTCATAAAGTGGTTCCTTGAAGGGATCGGTCCCGACGGGCTGTTCAGGGTGCTGAGCGGCTACGAGGACAAGTCCGCGGAGGCCGTCTGCACGATGGCGTTCCACTCGGGGGTGGAGGGCGACAGGGTGAAGCTGTTTCAGGGCAGGACGAGGGGGACGATCGTCTCGCCGAGGGGCCCGAGGGATTTTGGCTGGGATCCGTGCTTTCAGCCGGACGGCTACGGGGTCACGTACGCCGAGATGCCCAAGGAGGAGAAGAATAAGATCTCGCATAGGTTTAGGGCCATTAAGGAGTTGCAGGATTATTTTACGAAAGAGGAGACTTAATTTAATTTACGGTATGTGCAAATCGGTTTTGTAAATAAAGTTGTTTAATCTCGTGTGAATTTTTATCTCATGTTTATATATTGTCAAATTTTTTATTTATTAAATACTCCATCTACTCATAGATTAGACTTCGTTGACATCTTCAGTGACAAACAGTAGAAAATGGAAACTACCTACACGACTATGAAAAAAATGCAATATATTCATACGCGAATTCACCAGTAGACATTTTACAAATTAGATAGAATATATACTCCATCTACTCATTGATATCTTCAGTGACAGAAATCCCACTAGGTTGCTGAACCACTCTCGCCACAAGTAGTAGTATTTACGAAACTTATTTATTACGAAAATCATACTCAAAAAACTTACCGTGTAGGTGTGTAGTTGGTTCGTCGTACCATTTAGAACGTTCTCCATGGTGGAAATCTAGAACAATAAGAATAACAAACTGTCAATTGGCTACGTCGTGTATGAATATATTGGAAGTGTACCAGTGACTGTTAAGGCCAGCTACAATGACAAATAAATTTTTTTCAAAGCCAAAAACTGATTTTGTGCAATTTTCAATTCAAACTTTTGACTTTTGAGCGACGCCATTTTGTTTGTAGCAAAGATTTCTTATTAATTCCTTCAGAATATTAAACACTAATCATTTCTAAAGCGATTTTGACAGTTAAGGCCAGCTACAATGACAAATAAATTTTTTTCAAAGCCAAAAACTAATTTTGTGCAATTTTCAACTCAAACTTTTGACTTTCGAGCGACGCCATTTTGTTTGTAGCAAAGATTTCTTACTAATTCTCCCAGGATATTAAACACTAATCATTTCTAAAGCGATTTTGACAGTTAAGGCCAGCTACAATGACAAATAAATTTTTTTCAAAGCCAAAAACTAATTTTCTGCAATTTTCAATTCAAACTTTTGACTTTCGAGCGACGCCATTTTGTTTGTAGCAAATATTTCTTACTAATTCTCCCAGAATATTAAACACTAATCATTTCTAAAGCGATTTTGACAGTTAAGGCCAGCTACAATGACAAATAAATTTTTTTCAAAGCCAAAAACTAATTTTGTGCAATTTTCAACTCAAACTTTTGACTTTCGAGCGACGCCATTTTGTTTGTAGCAAAGATTTCTTACTAATTCTCCCAGGATATTAAACACTAATCATTTCTAAAGCGATTTTGACAGTTAAGGCCAGCTACAATGACAAATAAATTTTTTTCAAAGCCAAAAACTAATTTTCTGCAATTTTCAATTCAAACTTTTGACTTTCGAGCGACGCCATTTTGTTTGTAGCAAATATTTCTTACTAATTCTCCCAGAATATTAAACACTAATCATTTCTAAAGCGATTTTGACAGTTAAGGCCAGCTACAATGACAAATAAATTTTTTTCAAAGCCAAAAACTGATTTTGTGCAATTTTCAATTCAAACTTTTGACTTTTGAGCGACGCCATTTTGTTTGTAGCAAAGATTTCTTATTAATTCCTTCAGAATATTAAACACTAATCATTTCTAAAGCGATTTTGACAGTTAAGGCCAGCTACAACGATAGATAAATTTTTTTCAAAGCCAAAAACTAATTTTGTGCAATTTTCAGTTCAAACTTTTGACTTTCGAGCGACGCCATTTTGTTTGTAGCAAAGATTTCTTACTAATTCTCCCAGGATATTAAACACTAATAATTTCTAAAGCGATTTTGACAGTTAAGGCCAGCTACAATGACAAATAAATTGTTTTCAAAGCCAAAAACTAATTTTGTGCAATTTTCAATTCAAACTTTTGACTTTCGAGCGACGCCATTTTGTTTGTAGCAAAGATTTCTTACTAATTCTTCCAGAATATTAAACACTAATCATTCTAAAGCGATTTTGACAGTTAAGGCCAGCTAGAATGATAGATACATTTTTTTCAAAGCCAAAAACCAATTTTGTGCAATTTTCAATTAAAACTTTTGACTTTCGAGCGGCGCCATTTTGTTTGTAGCAAAGATTTCTTATTAATTCTTCCAGAATATTAAACACTAATCATTTTTAAAGCGATTTTGACAGTTAAGGCCAGCTACAATGATAGATACATTTTTTTGAAAGCCAAAAACTAATTTTGTGCAATTTTCAATTCAAACTTTTGACTTTTGAGCGACGCCATTTTGTTTGTAGCAAAGATTTCTTATTAATTCCTTCAGAATATTAAACACTAATCATTTCTAAAGCTATTTTGACAGTTAAGGCCAGCTACAACGATAGATAAATTTTTTTCAAAGCCAAAAACTAATTTTGTGCAATTTTCAATTCAAACTTTAGACTTTTGAGCGACGCCATTTTGTTTGTAGCAAAGATTTCTTATTAATTCCTTCAGAATATTAAACACTAATCATTTCTAAAGCGATTTTGACAGTTAAGGCCAGCTACAATGACAAATAAATTTTTTTCAAAGCCAAAAACTAATTTTGTGCAATTTTCAACTCAAACTTTTGACTTTCGAGCGACGCCATTTTGTTTGTAGCAAAGATTTCTTACTAATTCTCCCAGGATATTAAACACTAATCATTTCTAAAGCGATTTTGACAGTTAAGGCCAGCTACAATGACAAATAAATTTTTTTCAAAGCCAAAAACTAATTTTCTGCAATTTTCAATTCAAACTTTTGACTTTCGAGCGACGCCATTTTGTTTGTAGCAAATATTTCTTACTAATTCTCCCAGAATATTAAACACTAATCATTTCTAAAGCGATTTTGACAGTTAAGGCCAGCTACAATGATAGATACATTTTTTTCAAAGCCAAAAACTAATTTTGTGCAATTTTCAATTCAAACTTTTGACTTTCGAGCGACGCCATTTTGTTTGTAGCAAAGATTTCTTACTAATTCTCCCAGGATATTAAACACTAATCATTTCTAAAGCGATTTTGACAGTTAAGGCCAGCTACAATGACAAATAAATTTTTTTCAAAGCCAAAAACTAATTTTCTGCAATTTTCAATTCAAACTTTTGACTTTCGAGCGACGCCATTTTGTTTGTAGCAAATATTTCTTACTAATTCTCCCAGAATATTAAACACTAATCATTTCTAAAGCGATTTTGACAGTTAAGGCCAGCTACAATGATAGATACATTTTTTTCATAGCTAAAAACTAATTTTGTGCAATTTTCAATTCAAACTTTTGACTTTCGAGCGACGCCATTTTGTTTGTAGCAAAGATTTCTTACTAATTCTTCCAGAATATTAAACACTAATCATTCTAAAGCGATTTTGACAGTTAAGGCCAGCTAGAATGATAGATACATTTTTTTCAAAGCCAAAAACTAATTTTGTGCAATTTTCAATTCAAACTTTTGACTTTCGAGCGACGCCATTTTGATTGTAGCAAAGATTTCTTACTAATTCTTCCAGAATATTAAATACTAATCATTTTTAAAGCGATTTTGACAGTTAAGGTCAGCTACAATGACAGATAATTTTTTTTCAAAGCCAAAAACTAATTTTGTGCAATTTTCAATTAAAACTTTTGACTTTCGAGCGACGCCATTTTGTTTGTAGCAAAGATTTCTTACTAATTCTTCCAGAATATTAAACACCAATCATTTCTAAAGCGATTTTGACAGTTAAGGTCAGCTACAATGATAGATACATTTTTTTCAAAGCCAAAAACTAATTTTGTGCAATTTTCAATTCAAACTTTTGACTTTCAAGCGACGCCATTTTGATTGTAGCAAAGATTTCTTACTAATTCTTCCAGAATATTAAATACTAATCATTTTTAAAGCGATTTTGACAGTTAAGGTCAGCTACAATGACAGATAATTTTTTTTCAAAGCCAAAAACTAATTTTGTGCAATTTTCAATTAAAACTTTTGACTTTCGAGCGACGCCATTTTGTTTGTAGCAAAGATTTCTTACTAATTCTTCCAGAATATTAAACACCAATCATTTCTAAAGCGATTTTGACAGTTAAGGTCAGCTACAATGATAGATACATTTTTTTCAAAGCCAAAAACTAATTTTGTGCAATTTTCAATTCAAACTTTTGACTTTCGAGCGACGCCATTTTGATTGTAGCAAAGATTTCTTACTAATTCTTCCAGAATATTAAATACTAATCATTTTTAAAGCGATTTTGACAGTTAAGGTCAGCTACAATGACAGATAATTTTTTTTCAAAGCCAAAAACTAATTTTGTGCAATTTTCAATTAAAACTTTTGACTTTCGAGCGACGCCATTTTGTTTGTAGCAAAGATTTCTTACTAATTCTTCCAGAATATTAAACACCAATCATTTCTAAAGCGATTTTGACAGTTAAGGTCAGCTACAATGATAGATACATTTTTTTCAAAGCCAAAAACTAATTTTGTGCAATTTTCAATTCAAACTTTTGACTTTCGAGCGACGCCATTTTGATTGTAGCAAAGATTTCTTACTAATTCTTCCAGAATATTAAATACTAATCATTTTTAAAGCGATTTTGACAGTTAAGGTCAGCTACAATGACAGATAATTTTTTTTCAAAGCCAAAAACTAATTTTGTGCAATTTTCAATTAAAACTTTTGACTTTCGAGCGACGCCATTTTGTTTGTAGCAAAGATTTCTTACTAATTCTTCCAGAATATTAAACACCAATCATTTCTAAAGCGATTTTGACAGTTAAGGTCAGCTACAATGATAGATACATTTTTTTCAAAGCCAAAAACTAATTTTGTGCAATTTTCAATTCAAACTTTTGACTTTCAAGCGACGCCATTTTGATTGTAGCAAAGATTTCTTACTAATTCTTCCAGAATATTAAATACTAATCATTTTTAAAGCGATTTTGACAGTTAAGGTCAGCTACAATGACAGATAATTTTTTTTCAAAGCCAAAAACTAATTTTGTGCAATTTTCAATTAAAACTTTTGACTTTCGAGCGACGCCATTTTGTTTGTAGCAAAGATTTCTTACTAATTCTTCCAGAATATTAAACACCAATCATTTCTAAAGCGATTTTGACAGTTAAGGTCAGCTACAATGATAGATACATTTTTTTCAAAGCCAAAAACTAATTTTGTGCAATTTTCAATTCAAACTTTTGACTTTCGAGCGACGCCATTTTGATTGTAGCAAAGATTTCTTACTAATTCTTCCAGAATATTAAATACTAATCATTTTTAAAGCGATTTTGACAGTTAAGGTCAGCTACAATGACAGATAATTTTTTTTCAAAGCCAAAAACTAATTTTGTGCAATTTTCAATTAAAACTTTTGACTTTCGAGCGACGCCATTTTGTTTGTAGCAAAGATTTCTTACTAATTCTTCCAGAATATTAAACACCAATCATTTCTAAAGCGATTTTGACAGTTAAGGTCAGCTACAATGATAGATACATTTTTTTCAAAGCCAAAAACTAATTTTGTGCAATTTTCAATTCAAACTTTTGACTTTCGAGCGACGCCATTTTGATTGTAGCAAAGATTTCTTACTAATTCTTCCAGAATATTAAATACTAATCATTTTTAAAGCGATTTTGACAGTTAAGGTCAGCTACAATGACAGATAATTTTTTTTCAAAGCCAAAAACTAATTTTGTGCAATTTTCAATTCAAACTTTTGACTTTCGAGCGACGCCATTTTGTTTGTAGCAAAGATTTCTTACTAATTCTTCCAGAATATTAAACACCAATCATTTCTAAAGCGATTTTGACAGTTAAGGTCAGCTACAATGATAGATACATTTTTTTCAAAGCCAAAAACTAATTTTGTGCAATTTTCAATTCAAACTTTTGACTTTCAAGCGACGCCATTTTGTTTGTAGCAAAGATTTCTTACTAATTCTCCCAGAATATGAAACATTAATCATTTCTAAAGCGATTTTGACAGTTAAGACCAGCTACAATGATAGATACATTTTTTTCAAAGCCAAAAACTAATTTTGTGCAATTTTCAATTCAAACTTTTGACTTTCGAGCGACGCCATTTTGTTTGTAACAAAGATTTCTTATTAATTCCTTCAGAACATTGAAGATTGATCATTTCTAAAGCGATTTTGACAGTTAAGGTTAGCTACAATGATAGATACATTTTTTTCAAAGCCAAAAACTAATTTTGTGCAATTTTCAATTGAAACTTTTGACTTTCGAACGACGCCATTTTGTTTGTAGCAAAGATTTGTTACTAATTCTTTCAGAATATTGAAGAAATTTCTAAAAGTGATTTTGATAGTAAAGGCTAGGTACTGTGCAATCTAATTGATAGCTAAGTATGTAAATGAATAAATAAATAAAAACAAATCATTTAAATTCTCGCCATGATTGCGCCATCTGTCGGACAACGCGCGAACTATTAAGTGACTGAATTTAAAAATGTAATTTGTTTAAAAATAATTTACGTATACGTCTATCAAATGTAACCGTGCAATACTGCACTGTGCATTCTGATTGATAGCTAAGGATGTAAATGAATAAATAAATAAAAACGAATCAATTGATTTCTCGCCAGGATTACGCCATCTGTCGGAAAAAGCGTGAACTATTAAGTGTTGATTACTTTTAAAAATGCTATTTTTTTAATAATTGACGTATACATCTGTCAGATGTATTCGTATAATAATGTACTGTGCATTCTAAATGATAGCCAAGTATGAATAAATAAATAAATAAAAAGAAATCATTTGAATTCTTGCTATGATTGCGTCATCTGTCGGACAAGGCGGGAACTATTAAGTAGCGCCAAAACCCTCGAACTTAACACCTTTGTATAATCAAAATGTAGAAATACAGTAGATGATAAAATATTTCATTCCGAAACGTTTATGTGTAAAATAGCTAACTCATGACTGGATTTACACTTTAATTATAAGTCCGAGCGTTTTGTCGCTTCTCAATAGTTCACGCCTTGTCCGACAGATGGCGCAATCATGGCAAAAATTTAAATGATTTCTTTTTATTTATTTATTCATACTTGTCTATCATTTAGAATGCACAGTACATTATTATACGAATACATCTGACAGATGTATACGTCTATTATTCAAGAATTCAAATGCGCTAATACCAATCATCACTTGGCAGTTCAGCGATCGTCCGGCAGATGACGCGGACAGATTATTTGTTTATATCTTTGTTAGACTTAACTGGAATTTTCCCGGAGTGGGATTTTAATTAACAGTTTACATGAATCACATCCACATATGCAAATTTACATTAATAATCGCTACATTATTTATAAATTTTAGCACTTTCACTCGACGGCAACGCCGTAAATTTTTTGACAGACCGTCATGTTAATGTAATATTTATTTGAAATAAGCACTCGCGATGCCGAGATAACAATTCGATAAAAGTTTGGTGACGTTTTGACCGCAAGATCGAGCATATTTATTTTAACATGTTCTCCGCATTAATATTCGTCGTAACGGCGCAAGTTTGCTCAAGTAGTTTTAACCCGAGCATAGCATGGGACTATTCGATGGCTGGCCACCGACAGAAGAGGGATGTGAGAACTATAGTGGACGACCCGGACTGTGCCGAAGTGAAGAGGTTGTGCCCCGGCCTCAGTGAGATCGAGGATATTTCGATACTGGAATGCCTGCAGTCGTTGGACCCTAACATGGCGAATAAATTAAACGACCAGTGCCAGCACGTGGTCTGGAACCACACGCGCACCCTCATCACCGATGAAAGAGTCAGGGACTTCTTACTGCCGGTATGCAGGACCGACCTACAAAACAGCGTGTGCAAGGTTGACACGTCCACCGGCTCGTACTTAAAGTGCATTGTGAGTAACAAAGATAGCATAGAGAACGGTGAGTGTTTGAACTCACTGCTGCGCCTTGAAAACGTCGCTTTTTACGATTACAAATGGATAGCTAAATTTGTAAAGCACTGCGATAAGGATATAGACCGTTTGCAGTGCGGCCGGATCGACCACGACCGGCTCACGCAGTCGGAAACCATTGTGTGCCTCCAAAACAAATACGCCGAGATAAACGAAGAGTGCAAGAAAGAAATCTTTAAACTGTCGGAAATCCAAACGGATAACATAAAGTTGGACCGGCAGTTGTACATGGCGTGCGCCGAAGACCAGATGCACTACTGCAGAAAATTCGAGCCGGGAAGCGGACGCGTCTTCAACTGCCTGATGCAGCACCGCCAGGACAAACTGACCCAGCAGTGCCAGACGCACTTGCTGCGGCGGCAGAAGCTGATGTCGCAGGATTATCGAATCAGCAGGGGGCTGATGCGGGCCTGCAAGGACGACATCAAAAAATCCCACTGCAGGCGGCAGACGTCCGACGATAAGTCCATCAGGCTGGCGCAGGTGCTGCTGTGCCTGGAGAACGTCATCAGGAACGGCTCGAAGATCGATCCGGACTGCGAGGCCGAAATGGCGGACCACAGGAAGATCCTGATGGAGGACTACAGGCTGTCCCCCGAGATTGTGGACGGGTGCGCGCTCGAAATTAAAAAGTTCTGCACCGAACTGGAGGTCGGCGGGAAGACGATACACTGCCTTATGGATCACGCGCGGCTTAAGAATGTTAAGAGGAGGATCGGTGACGTTTGCCAGAGAGCGGTAAGTATTTACAAGCTGTTACATATTCACAATGAACTTACTGTTTAAAGCAGGAAATTTTGACAAATGTCAATTATGACAAATAAATTATAACCTCAAAACAAAGTCACTCGGTACGTAACTAAATTGTGCCAACATTAATATCACCATAACACGTTGATCGTGAATGGATTATATCTTTTCCCCCTATCACTTAACCCTTTCGGCCCTGGTGGTGGCAATTGCCACCGCAAAATTTACATGTTTCTACTTCCTTTGACAATCCATATTTTTGCTTTTTATCACTAGATGTCACTTCAATTAATTCCTATACTAATTAAGCAAATGAGTTCAAATTTGGTATTTATGGTCTTAAGAAGCTCCCCATCAATAATAATTAGCAAAAAAATTCAGGGCTGAAAGGGTTAAACTTCTTTCGGTTTGGTAATATTAACACCTATTCCATATTGAATTTAACAGAACTCTATTTTACGTCTCAATTTTCAGTTGGAGGATTTATTAAAAGAGACCGACGCCGGAGAAGATTGGAGGGTCGACCCCGTGCTCCGCGAGGCCTGCTTCCCCGTGGTGCAGACCTCGTGCCGGGGAGTGCGGGGGGGCGACGCTCGGATCATGTCCTGCCTGATGGACAGCATCGGAACCGATCACATGAACGAGGAGTGCGAGGACGCCCTCATTCAGATCCAGTACTTCGTCGCCAGGGACTTCAAGCTGGACCCGCAACTGTACAGGGCCTGCAGGGAGGACGCCGCCAAGATTTGCCACGCCAGCAAGGACTGGGAGAGCAGTAACTCGTACGATCCCGAAAACGGACCGTTGATATTGCCGTGTTTATACAGGTGACATTTATGAAATTGTAATTATTATAATTTGATTTGTAAATACTGGGTATTTCAGAGCACTGAGAACGGTCAATCACGTGCTTATTTTTCAAAATTTCGAAAAATGTTTTATACAACAGTTGTGTATAATAGTGAGCTGCACGCCCTAAAAATATTTAAATTTATACAGGGTGTCTCATAACAAAGTTACAGATCAAACTTATGTTTTTTTAAATGGAACACCCTGTATTTTTTGTCATTTTTGAATTATATGGAGCAAATAAATACCTATTGTTTGCCGTTTTCGAAATATTTGAAGATTTGTTGAAATGCATGGTCTGGGTGAAATTTTATTTTTGCCCCAGTGATTGACGTTGAACGATTAAAATCATTTTAATTATTTGCTTGAAGGTTCGAACTATAGAGCCAACCATGATTTCACACGAAAAATTATACAGGGTGATAAAAAAATGCGGTAGAAAAACCGAACTTATAAAGTTGAATAACTTCGTTTTTTCAAATGGCACACCCTGTATTTAGTAACATATTCTCAAGTAGAATCCAATTATCTTTCAGATTATAATTATTATTCCTGATATGATAATCGCCGAATACAAGAAAACTATTGAGATTAGGAACAGGGAACCCTTATACAATCTGAAAGATAATTGGATTCTACTTAAGAATACGTTACTAAATACAGGGTGTGCCATTTGAAAAAACGAAGTTATTTAACTTTATAAGTTCGGTTTTTCTACCGCATTTTTTTTATCACCCTGTATAATTTTTTGTATGAAATCATGGTTGGCTCTATAGTTCGAACCTTCAAGCAAATAATAGAAATGATTTTAATCGTTCAACGTCATTCACTGGGGCAAAAATCAAATTTCACCCAGACCATGCATTTCAACAAATATTCAAATATTTCGAAAACAGCAAACAATAGGTATAGGGAGTATTGAATTAACTCACCTTTATTTGCTCCATATAATTCAAAAATGACAAAAAATACAGGGTGTTCGATTTAAAAAAACATAAGTTTGGTCTGTAACTTTGTTATGAGACACCCTGTATAAATTTAAATATTTTTAGGGCGTGCAGCTCACTATTATACACAACTTTTGTATAAAACATTTTTCGAAATTTTGATAAGCACGTGATTGACCTTTCCCAGAGCTCTGAAACACCCTGTATATTGCAAAATTACATTTTTCTCGTAGCCGTGTTGGTACTTTTCATTTTTTAGTGTTTGTCACTAAAGATGTCAAAAATTCTAATCTATGAGTAGATGGAGTATATTATTATAATTTGAAAAATATTTGTTTAACACTTTTCACTTTCTAGTGTTTGTCACTAAAATTGTCAAAAAAGTTTAATCTATGAGTAGATGGAGTATATTATTATAATTTGAAAAATGTTTGTTTAACACTTTTCACTTTCTAGTGTTTGTCACTAAAGATGTCAAAAAAGTTTAATCTATGAGTAGATGGAGTATATTATTATAATTTCAAAAATATTTGTTTAACACTTTTCACTTTCTAGTGTTTGTCACAAAAGATGTCAAAAAAGTTTAATCTATGAGTAGATGGAGTATATTATTATAATTTGAAAAATATTTGTTTAACACTTTTCACTTTCTAGTGTTTGTCACTAAAGATGTCAAAAAAGTCTAATCTATGAGTAGATGGAGTATATTATTATAATTTGAAAAATATTTGTTTAACACTTTTCACTTTCTAGTGTTTGTCACTAAAGATGTCAAAAAAGTCTAATCTATGAGTAGATGGAGTATATTATTATAATTTGAAAAATATTTGTTTAACACTTTTCACTTTCTAGTGTTTGTCACTAAAGATGTCAAAAAAGTCTAATCTATGAGTGGATGGAGTATATTATTATAATTTGAAAAATATTTGTTTAACACTTTTCACTTTCTAGTGTTTGTCACTAAAGATGTCAAAAAAGTCTAATCTATGAGTAGATGGAGTATATTATTATAATTTGAAAAATATTTGTTTTCTAGTGTTTGTCACTAAAGATGTCAAAAAAGTTTAATCTATGAGTAGATGGAGTATATTATTATAATTTGAAAAATATTTGTTTAACACTTTTCACTTTCTAGTGTTTGTCACTAAAGATGTCAAAAAACTCTAATCTATGAGTAGATGGAGTATATTATTATAATTTGAAAAATATTTGTTTAACACTTTTCACTTTCTAGTGTTTGTCACTAAAGATGTCAAAAAAGTCTAATCTATGAGTAGATAGAGTATATTATTATAATTTGAAAAATATTTGTTTTCTAGTGTTTGTCACTAAAGATGTCAAAAAAGTTTAATCTATGAGTAGATGGAGTATATTATTATAATTTGAAAAATATTTGTTTAACACTTTTCACTTTCTAGTGTTTGTCACTAAAGATGTCAAAAAAGTCTAATCTATGAGTAGATGCAGTATATTATTATAATTTGAAAAATGTTTGTTTAACACTTTTCACTTTCTAGTGTTTGTCACTAAAGATGTCAAAAAAGTCTAATCTATGAGTAGATGGAGTATATTATTATAATTTGAAAAATATTTGTTTTCTAGTGTTTGTCACTAAACATGTCAAAAAAGTTTAATCTATGAGTAGATGGAGTATATTATTATAATTTGAAAAATATTTGTTTAACACTTTTCACTTTCTAGTGTTTGTCACTAAAGATGTCAAAAAAGTCTAATCTATGAGTAGATGCAGTATATTATTATAATTTGAAAAATGTTTGTTTAACACTTTTCACTTTCTAGTGTTTGTCACTAAAGATGTCAAAAAAGTCTAATCTATGAGTAGATGCAGTATATTATTATAATTTGAAAAATATTTGTTTAACACTTTTCACTTTCTAGTGTTTGTCACTAAAGATGTCAAAAAAGTCTAATCTATGAGTAGTTGGAGTATATTATTATAATTTGAAAAAAATTTGTTTAACAGATATGCGTATCACGAAGATAAAGGAATGCAACTGAAAGAGCAATGCTTCGATCAAATCAAACGCGTGATGCGGCAGAGAGCGATGAGCGTCGACCTCCTCCCGCACATCGAGGAAACGTGCCTGGACGACCTGGGCCTCTTCTGCTTCGACAAGACGGCGAAGGGCGAGGAGATCCTCTGCCTGCAGGACAACTTCGACAAGCTCGGCGACAAGTGCCGTAAGGCGGTGGAGGAGCACACTGAGGCCGAGGCGCACTACACCGAGCTCAACCCGTACGTGACGTCCCAGTGCAAGAAGATCATCCAGGCGCTGTGCAGCGCCGACGCCAAGACCGACGACGGCAACGTCATGGAGTGCCTGATCGCGCACAAGAACGACCAGCTGGTCAGGGCGAACGGCAAGTGCAGGGTCAGCATCGAGCACTTCCAGCTGATCACGCTCAAGGACTACAGGTTCACCTACAAGTTCAAGATCGCGTGCAAGCCGTACGCCATCAGGTTCTGCCACGCCGCCAAGACGAAGGCCGCCGTCGTCTCGTGCCTGAGCGAGAAGGTCACCAACGACACGATCGCCGGGATCAAGAGCGACGTGCAGAAGGAGTGCAGGCAGCAGCTGAAGGCGCAGCTGTTCCAGCAGCGGGAGAACATACAGTACGACCCGAAGCTGTCGCATGCCTGCGAGTCGGATATACGGGAGCATTGCCAGGGAGTTGAGTCGGGTTCGGCACAGGTTAGTCGCAAACCGTAGAAGAATGATTTAACCCTTTCGCTGCTGTAGACGCATATTTACGTTCCGCTTTTAATTTTTCGTGTAAAGTTAGTTTCTAGTTCTTTAACTTTCCACAAACAATAAGCGTACTGTTAACAGACATATACGTTTTCTTATTCTGCTAGATGGCATTGTTGTTAACATATACAGGGTGTTTCAAATTCGAGGCTCACCATGGGGATCTCGCTTATTAGAAGAGATAGAGGGTATGTTTAAATTTGGCACTTTTGCAGAATTTTATGCTGATTAATAATCCACTGAGAAAAATTACTTAAATTGTTTTGTTTTTGAGTTAAGTCCAAAAAGCTGAAAATACTGATTTTAGTTTTTTCTTTATATCTTTGTGATTTGAGGTGATATTTAAAAACAGTAAAGACGTTCTTATAGCACTTTTTTATTATCTAATAGATGACATAAGATTTTTAGTTGTAACGTGTTTCGTTTCTTTTGGACCATCATCAACTTTCTTATTTCTTATGGACGCCATATTTAATTTTTATCGCATCTCGATGCTTATTTTTTTGTGATGACAACAATATAACACAACATACATTTAGTTTCATAAATGAACTCATAATCGTTAAAAACACTTTTATTGGCAATCTATGTAGTGCTTACTAAAAATCATCCGTGCCATGGAATTAGAAACACTGTGTGTGAATTTGCATTAATGTGTCCAATCCAAATCATGTTTTTTTTTAAATTATCATCTTCATTGCATGTTTGTAGCAACCAATTACAAAATTCAAGGCGTCTTAAATCGCCAGGTGCAAGTGTGTGGCCCAAAGGAATTTTATATGATTTATATATGCCGGCAAATGTAATTCAGCTGGAACGTTGCTGCAAGAGATTGATGAATTTTGATTTATTCTAAATTATGTTTTGTAAGTTGAACGAAAAATTAAAATACATTTAGTATTTACATTTCTAAAATATTATTACGACCTTCTTGAGTAACTTTCTGTCGATACATGGACAAAAAGATGTTATGGGGTTGCCTTCTTTCTAAATACATTTTTAATATTCTGATCTAGCCAATGATGTATTTCTGTTTACTGGATAAAAAATACGTAACATATATATCTCTCTCTCTCTCTCTCTCTTATATTTATGAATTATCGAACGATGTTATTATTCATAAACAATAATAGTGTTTGAAAACAAAGAGTTATTCGGATTTTTAATTGATTTTAATTCCATGGCACGAATGATTTGTAGTAAGCGCTAAATAGATTGCCAATGAAAGTGTTTTAAATGATTATATTATGTTCATTTATGAAATCATATGTATGTTGTGTTATATTGTTGTCATCACAAAAAACTGAGCATTAAGATGCGATAAAAATCAAATATGGCGTCCATAAGAAATAAGCAAGTTGATGATGGTTCAAAAGAAACGAAACAAGTTACAAGCAAAAATCTTATGCCATCTATTAGATAATAAAAAAGTGCTATAAGAATGTCTTTACCGTTGTTAAATATCACCTCAAATAACGATGATATACAGAAAAAACGAAAATCAGTTTTTTCAGTTTTTTGGACTTAAATCAAAAACAAAACAATTAAAGTAATTTTTCTCAGTGGATTATTAATCAGCATAAAATTCTGCAAAAGTGCCAAATTTAAACATACCCTCTATCTCTTCTAATAAGCGAGATCCCCATGGTGAGCCTCGAATTTGAAACACCCTGTATACAATGTTCCAGGCCAATCTAAAGCCGCATTTTCCTAACGCCGCAGTGAAAGGATTAACCTCTAAAGTGGTTATTCTGTAATCCACAATAGATAATTTGATGACGATTGGATCTGTCGTAGCCGCTTAATAGTAAAGAGCAGTTATTAAAATCCCGCGTTTGATCGTTTGACATTTTCGGTGGCGCCCTCTGTTATTAAAAAATTGTACCTACATAAACTTTCACCTCTTTTTCTTTCTTTTTCAGGTATTAGAATGTCTGCAAGCAACGCCGGAAAAGAAACTCACCGAAGCCTGCCAAGTGGAGCTTTTCAAAGTCAAGAAGCAAGAAATCACGGATAATTCCGTCGATTACGCCCTGATGACCATGTGCGCGGAAACGATTCAAATGTTTTGCTCGAAAGTGGAAACGAGTCATGTGTTGGAATGTTTAAAGGTTAGTAGCAACAATGTAACATTTAAATATGTTGTTTTTTACTGCGTCGGTGCTTGATGCTAGACACTAGATGGCACTAGAATAGAAAATTGTACCGTCTGAGATTTTCTTCACATTTATATTAACACGTTCGCTGCCGCCGCAATTGGGATTGCATTTACGCAAGTGTAAAATCGGACGCACAAGCGCTTCGGCGGCAGCGAACGTTTTAACCCTTTGCACTCGTATTTATATTTGAGAGTACAGTGACAAAACGTATTGTGGCGACAATAAGACGACGTAAAGTGTGTTCGTTAAAAAAAAAACCTCAAGTGTGCCATGATTTTTTATTTTTTTTAATTTAATTTGGTAACACATATTGAGGTTTGATTTTTTATTTTTTTTTATTTAATTTGGTAACATATTGAGGTTTGATTTTTTTTTTTTTTTTATTTAATTTGGTAACACATATTGAGTTTATGTTACTTATGTACTGATAAATTCACTTGCTGTGACAAACAACGCAGAGAAATTGTAGGTTCATCTTCCAAAATAATGGGAGCGTTGGGAAATTCTTCCTGAAACTCGGCCAACGGTGCGTCGGAATGAATAAACCCAATTTCCGTCCACTTTAGTCCCATTTCGGAAATAACTTCACAACAATTGTGACTTTTAGAACGATCTGACGTTTTGTACGTCAATTCCTAACATGTGTGCCAACTTAAATTTTTAAAAATAAAATATGGCACTCTCGAGGTTTTTTTTAATGAACATACGATATGAATGCAAAGGGTTAATTGATGAGGCCGTTATTTGTTAAAAATTAATATCACTGGTTGAGTATTAAAACAAAAACACTTTTTTTAATTTTCAAAAACTTTTATTCTTGAATTTATACGCAGCAATTGTTTCGCCACACTATGGCTTCTTTAGGCAAAGAAATTCTATTTCTAATTTTTGCATACAAATTCAACAATAAAAGTTTTTGAAAATTAAAATAGTATATTATTAAACGAGTGAGAAAGCTGGCCATTGCCACAAGGGTGAAGTTCACCCGAGTGGCAATGGCCAACTTGTTCACGAGTTTAATACTATAATTTTTCGCATCATATTAAATAATTACCTAAAGATTTTTCTGTTTGTATTAAACTATAACGAATAAGTTTTCTATTTGGAAATTGCGGCAATTCGCTGACAAAAAACGAATCGTAACCATAGTAACAACTAAACTGTTGGGCAATGAAACCGCTATCATTTGATTGGACGTCACCTGTTGGGTAATGAAATTGCTATCATTTGATTGGACGTCACCTGTGGAGAAAATAATTCGACCGAATAATGGACAACTTTCTCAATCAAAAACGATTTAACAATGTTTATATTATTTAATAAGATGCGAAAAAAGTGTTTTTACTTTTCACATTTGTTTCGAAGATACAAGGCTAACTTGTTTTGTTTTGCATAAAATTTCAAATGTTACTTTGATAACAAAAATGTTGCAGCGAAACCGCGAAGAGAAAGGCTTCAACAAGAAGTGCCTGATGGTGGTGAAGCACCGGATCATCGAGCAGAACAACGACTACCGGCTGAACCCGTCCCTCCAGGAGAACTGCAAGATGGACATCAAAAAGTTCTGCCACGACGTGAGCGCGCAGGCCAAGTCGGAGAAGGCGCTGAACGACGACGTTGTCCGATGCCTGAAGGAGTCCTTCAAGCACTCGAAGCTGACGAACAAGTGCGAGCGCGAGATGTCGGGCATACTGAGGGACCAGGCGCTCGACCTCCAGCTGAACCCGCTGCTGCGGGCCGTCTGCAAGAACGAGCTGGAGACGATCTGCAAGGAGGACGGGGAGGACGACTCGCCGAACGCCGAGGAGTGCCTCAAGGTCGCACTGCTGAACAAGAAGATCCCCACCGTGGCGTGCCAGAACGAGGTGGCCGGCCTGATTGAGGAGTCGCAGGCCGACATACAGGTCGACCCGCTGCTCCAGCAGAACTGCGCCCTCGACCTGCTGAAGTACTGCAAGGACGTCCCGCAGGGCAACGGAAGGCGTGAGTTGGTTTTCCTTTGTGTATTATCAACACACGTTAAAGTGGGTTTGAAATTAACACTTTACCATTACGGTAATACGTGTTATGTGTGTTTGTTTCATAAAGTTATTGTTTTTGAATTTTGTTTGATCAATGTTTCTTCATTATGATGTTTCGAAAGGATTTTAGGCGTGAAAAAAAATTGCTGGTCCCATGCGAAAATTATGCAAATTTATTGTGGCCTTTCGACTGATCCCAGGATAGAAAATAATTTTATTGCTATATTTTAAGGTTATGTTAACAAACTTTTAACACGTTCGCTGCCTCTACAATTGGGATTGCACGTACGCAAGTACAAAGTTGGACGCACTAGCCCGTCGGTGGCAGCGAACGTGTTAACTTAAACAGGTTAACATAACCTTAAAATATAGCAAACAAATTATTTTCTGTCAAATTTCAAAATTTGTTTGTTATTATATTTCCGTTACTTTCTAGTGTTGATAATATCAGGTCAAAATTATTTACAATTATAAAAATGGATTTCGAGCGGAAGCAAAAAATGCACATAGTAACGTAAAACAAATTAATTTCCAGATATAAAATGCCTGAAGTTTATGATGACAGACACAACCAAACAATTAACGCTCGAATGCAGGAACATGTTGACGAAACGTTTGGAGATGTACAGGAATGCGGCCGAAGTGAGTATTAGTTATTTATGTATCGAGGGCGTAAAATAATGCATTAGGTCCGAGTTCAAAAATCAAAATTTTGCCTAGGATTAAAAAATTAGAAAAAAATAAGCCAACACAGCTTCACATTTTATTCTCACCGTAGTCGGGGTGTTTTTTTGGTCTTATGTTGGTATAATTATTCTTAACCTATAATTTATACTATTTACTTATGAATGAGGGATAAAATGAGAAATACGATACTTTCCGTCTTCTACAATTTAAGAGCATCGAAGAGACTGCAATTAACAAATCATCTACTGATTTTTTATTTTCGTGTATGGGGGATATTATAAAATGCAACATAACCATAAAAATGCAACGACATAACATTTTTATTACCAACAAAAATTTTATTCTCACCGCAGTCGGGGTGTTTTTTGGTCTTATGTTGGTATAATTATTCTTAACCTATAATTTATACTATTTACGTTTGAATGAGGGATAAAATGAGAAATACGATACTTTCCGTCTTCTACAATTTAAGACCATCGAAGAGACTGCAATTAACAAATCATCTACTGATTTTTTATTTTCGTGAATGGGGGATATTATAAAATGCAACATAACCATAAAAATGCAACGACATAATATTTTTATTACCAACAAAAATGTCACCCTAATATAGACTATAACATAACCAAATTGTTAGTAATTTTTTTACTACCAACAAAAATGTCACCCTAACAAAGCCTACTGAACAGAGTATACAGGGTGGGGCACCGCATACGACGCGATCATTTTAAGGAAAACCGTGCAACTTCGTGTTATTTTTTCGAATGGATAGATGTGGGATCGTTGTATGCATAATTTAAAATTATTACCAGTTATACTGGGTGTCCCATTAAAAAGATACACATCAAAGTTATGTTTTTTTTAAATAGAACACCCTGTATTTTTTGTCATTTTTTAACTCTAGGGAACAAATAAAGGTGAGTTACTTCAATATTCCCTATACCTATCGTTTACCGTTTTCTAAATATTTAAAGATTTGTTGAAATAAAGGGAACAGTTGAAATTCTATATTTGCCTCAGTGATTGACGTTGAATCATTACAATAATTTCTATTCTTTAGTTGAAGGTTCGAACTACAGCGCCAACCATGATTTAGTATAAAAAAATATACAGGGTGATAAAAAAACGTGGTAGAAAATCTTAACTTATAAAGTTGAATAACTTCATTTTTTCAAATGACACACCCTGTATTTAGTAACGTATTATCACGTAGAATCCAATTATCTGTCAGATTATAATAATAATTATTGATATGAAATTCGCCAAAAACAAGAAAACTATTGAGATTACGAACAGAGAACACCAATTAAATCTGAAAGAGAATTGGATTTTAAGTGAGAATAGGTTACTAAATACAGGGTGTGCCATTTGAAAAAATGAAGTTATTCAACTTTATAAGTTAAGATTTTCTACCACGTTTTTTTCATCACCCTGTATATTTTTTTATACTAAATCATGGTTGGCGCTGTAGTTCGAACCTTTAACCAAACAATAGAAATGATTGTAATGATTCAACGTCAATCACTGAGGCAAATATAAAATTTCACCCGGACCATGCATTTCAACAAATCTTTAAATATTTCTAAAACGGTAAACGATAGGTATAGGGAATATTGAAGTAACTCACCTTTATTTGTTCCCTAGAATTCAAAAATGACAAAAAATACAGGGTGTTAAATTTGAAAAAAACGAAGTTATTTAACTTTATAAGTTCGGTTTTTCTACCCCATTTTTTTTTATCACCCTGTATAATTTTTTGTATGAAATCATGGTTGGCTCTATAGTTCGAACCTTCAAGCAAATAATAGAAATGATTTTAATCGTTCAACGTCAATCACTGGGGCAAAAATAAAATTTCACTCGGACCATGCATTTCAACAAATCCTCAAATATTTCGAAAACGGCAAACAATAGGTATAGGGAGTATTGAAGTAACTCACCTTTATTTGCTCCATATAATTCAAAAATGACAAAAAATACAGGGTGTTCCATTTAAAAAAACATAACTTTGTTATAAGACACCCTGTACATATTTAAATATTTTTAGGGCGTGCAGCTCACTATTCTGCACAACTTTTATATAAAACATTTTTCGAAATTTTGAAACACCCTGTATAACCAAAATGATGTATCGTTGACGCTTGTAAACTTTTCGAAGCAATTTTAACGAATAACCGATTACAGTTAATTCCTCCGGCCGATCTACGAGAACTCTACGTCCAAGTGGTGGAGTCACCGGCCAAGCATTACTTTTTCCTGGTGATACTGATGGTGATCGGCTCGATATTCGTCGTGGGAATGTTTTGCGGCAGAGTCTCGAGGCGCCACATCCTCATCAAGAACAAATGATCGAGGATGAGCCGCCTGATTAGTGTAAACAAAATGGGTCGTGGAAACTACAACAAATTATAATGTGATAGAATGATTTTAATTCGGATATCGTGGCCCGTCGTCGTGTAAATGTTTTTCCCGTGCGAAATTTCAACGGCACGCACGCTGTAAATATTCTAAATTATGTGCTAACGGTTAGTATTTTGATATTTAAATTTATATAAAGTGTAACGTAAGCTGATGTAGTTAAGGTTCGCCAATTTCATGCAGGTTCTAGCGGTTAAGTCAACGGCAGCAGATTTTATCCCTTATTTAATATTATTAACACAACTCGTACAAGAATTTTATGACATTATATATAGCACTGTTTTTGGTTTGTGTAAAATATATTTATTATATTAATGAGTGAAATAAATATAGTATTTTTTATAAGGTGTTATGTTTTACCTTTATCGGTGGTTTAAAATTTCTGTAATGTGGGAATTCACTATAATTGTGAAATTGCAATGAAAAAATCGGTTGTTTTTTGGTTTTTGTTCCAAAACTTTTTTGTACCAAGAAAAAAAAATTTTAACAAATATTGGCAGGAGTAAAAATGTGCACATCTTTTTGTTTTTCATAAATTTTCAAAAAATTTAAAAAAAATACATTTCGTCATTTTTTGTCTATAATTATTTTAACAAATATTGACAGGATTAAAAATGTGGACATGGGCATATTTTGTTAATAAATGTTTTTCATAAACTTTTGGATTTTCGAAAATTAAAAAAAATATATAAATTTCGTCATTTTTTGTCTATATTTATGAAATGGCAATAGTTACATAAAATTGATATACCGGGTGTGGCACTTAAGACGCCTCGGACCATAGCTCCTTTACGATAAAAGCTATCGAAAAAAATCTAAGAACAAAGTGGTGCATAGTTACCGTCGCTATATTTTAAAAATATTTCTAATCATCAGTGGCGTGCCGTACTCCAGTGGCGTACCAAACTTATGTTTTTTTAAATGGAATGCCCTATTTTTTATTGCAGATTTGGAAAGTGCTCGACGAGTACTTATTTTTTTATCTAACATGTTATACCCTTCACTTTAGCGGTTTCGCTGTTATAACCCCTTCTTTCAAAATTGCGCCCCATTTTTGAGATTTTTTTGTAGAGAAACTAATTGACGCCGGCGCCTAAATTTTGAATTGAGGTACAGGTTAAGACCTCGTATACCTTCACATAATTTTTTTTCGGGTAATTTATGGAAAAAAAATAATTTTTGATTGATCTTCGTATGTTGTCATTTTTTCCGAAAATTTCAAATGGCACCCCCCTAAAAAAATTACGGCGTTGTACAGCCAAAACTCTAAATTTTTCATTGGTGTAAAAAAAATTACACATTGCATAACAAAATTTCGGAGAAAAAAGGAATTTCATCGCAAATGTCGGGAAACGTTTTCCGTTCCCAAGTGTGCCATGAGAAAACAAAAGATTGGTAATTGTCAAAGTACCAAAACAAATACACAAATACGGTCAACATAATAGTATGTACCTATTTATTCAACATGATATGAAAAATGCATATAAAGCAAATTTAACAACTTAAACTAAATGTTCGAAATGACGACCTTCCTGCTGGAGGCATAACCGCAACTTCTGGTGAAGTTCTACCGCAGTTCATTATTTTGGGTAATAACTGCCTTCTTTCTAACTCTCCTTGGCCGTTTCACACTTCCCGTAGTAGTAAATCTGTCCAACACTTTTTGAAACGCAGTTCATTTGGATGTGCCCTGTGCGGATATCTCGCAGCGAACACTCGTGATGCCAAGAAACAATTCTTGTTACATTCTCCAAGAATAAATATCATGTCAACCATTTCCTCTTGAGTTCGGAACATTTTTAGAACGTTTATCAAAAATGACTTATGGCTGCTACTGACGTCTAATAATTTACTTTGACAATTACCAATCTTTTGTTTTCTCATGGCACACTTGGGAACGGAAAACGTTTCCCGACATTTGCGATGAAATTCCTTTTTTCTCCGAAATTGTGTTATGCAATGTGTAATTTTTTTTACACCAATGAAAAATTTAGAGTTTTGGCTGTACAACGCCGTAATTTTTTTAGGGGGGTGCCATTTGAAATTTTCGGAAAAAATGACAACATGCGAAGATCAATCAAAAATTATTTTTTTGCCATAAATTACCCGAAAAAAAATTATGTGAAGGTATACGAGGTCTTAACCTGTACCTCAATTCAAAATTTAGGCGCCGGCGTCAATTAGTTTCTCTACAAAAAAATCTCAAAAATGGGGCGCAATTTTGAAAGAAGGGGTTATAATAGCGAAACCGCTAAAGTGAAGGGTATAACATGTTAGATAAAAAAATAAGTACTCGTCGAGCACTTTCCAAATCTGCAATAAAAAATAGGGCATTCCATTTAAAAAAACATAAGTTTGGTACGCCACTGGAGTACGGCACGCCACTGATGATTAGAAATATTTTTAAAACATAGCGACGGTAACTATGCACCACTTTGTTCTTAGATTTTTTTCGATAGCTTTTATCGTAAAGGAGCTATGGTCCGAGGCGTCTTAAGTGCCACACCCGGTATATTATTATAAATGGACGATTTATAAACAATACAATTTATTCAAAATTTTACCACTTTTTGAAAAAAATTAATAAATATGAAAATTTCATATTGTTACTTCATATTATTAATTTGGTAGAATCGACTTCATATTACCAACCTTAAAATGTGAAAAATATCACTAATAAATACCATTAGCATTAAATCGGAGAAAGTAAAATAAAATAAATATTAATTTTTACAGGTAGAACAAAAAAATTAAACAAAAATAGAATTGTACACGCCTTATTGTTGATTTAAATTACACGCTTTTAGATATACAGGGTGGTCCATCTCGGAGGTAACAAGGTTGTATTCAGAATCAAACGAGCTTTTTCAAAGAAATATCACTCGACCCACTTTCCCTGTTTAAAATCGAATGGCAAATTTTTCTCAGTTGCCCCGCCGCCGAACATACACGAGCCGCCACTGCGTTCTAGAGCAGTGGTTCCCAAACTTTTTTGTGTCCTACCGCCCCCTTTCCAGAAAAAATATTACTTAGCGCCCCCTATTTTTGTAATCTTAAATCACCAAGATTGACTATTTGCAATTCGTTTCGTTTTTTTTGTTAATAAATTGATGACCGCGCTGAACCCACGTTTCACTAAATCTTCTCTTCTTTCTTTTATACTATCAACACCCCCTTACAGTTATTCATCGCCTCCTAAATGCACCTGTGGCCATCAGCGCCCCCCTGAATCGCTGCAGCGCCCACTAGGGGGCGGTGGTGCCCATTTTGGGAATCACTGTTCTGGAGCAGGGGTCTCCAAACTACGACCCGCGGGCCAAATGCGGCCCGCGACCTCAACGAATCCGGCCCACGACAAGCAGTTACATTTTTCGTAAATGTCACATTTTAAAATTCTACAACGATTTTTTGTTATAGGTTTTGAAATTAGTTATCAAATTGATTATACCTTGGCCTACTAGGTTATGAAGAATTATATATATGGCCCGCGATGGAAAAAGTTTGGAGACCCCTGTTCTAGAGTATACGGCGCCTTCTGAACGCGTGGTGAAGCCGGCGTTGTCTCTCTCTCTCTAGAAATAAGTGCGCATGTGATGATTGCATGGCGGCGACGGTGTTTAAACGATATTTGTAAAAGGATACAAATTAATCAAGACGATGTACAATACAAATGCGAAAAGAACTTGTGCAAACCTTTTTCCGGCTACAAGATAGCGACCATTCCAAAATTTATATACGTTGGTAGTGGGCTATGATTTTTTTAAAACATAACCGCAACAACAGTCCGCCGAGGAATTTGCAAACAAAACCAAAAACACTCACCCGATCTCAACGCCGCAACGCTATAATCCGGTGTGTAATTCGATGGCGATATCTATCTTAGTTCGACGTTGAAAACCGTGGCAATCCGCGAGGCACAGAAGAAGCTATCGTAGTTCCTTCCAGATCGACGTCGAAAACCGTGGCAATCCGCGAGGCACAACTACACCGCGAAAAAACCGTTTCCCGGTGAACAATCCGACACCCGGCAACCCGCGCTTTTTAGCCAAGAAACCGACGGAGTTTCTAACGATATCGCACAACTAAACTTTCGCGAATAAAACACGTTCCGTTTTGAAAAAGGACGCGTTCACACTTCAAGATGGCGACGGCTGCCTTTTTACGCGGGCGCACGCCGATACCACGCAGTTACGCCAAAAATATATAGAGGGCGACACCAAACTTCTAAAATCGAATAAAATAATATTTGTCTCGAACAAAGTGTACCTATTTTATTAAAACAATACGTATAATGATTTCTGGATTTATTCGCGGCAATTTATTAATGTAAAATAATACTGAACTAACTTTATATTTCAAACATGTAACATGGACGCGAACTTTCTTATTCGGAATCGACGCAAGCGTTAATGAAGCGAGTTATCATATTGTCGTCACTACTACATAAGCATTCTATACATAGTACGCGGTATATACTAATCGGTATATGGTTAAATACAGTGACGGTTCGCGGGTTTTTTTCTTGTACGGCCGAAGAACAAGACGTGGTAATACAGATAGGTAGGGTCAGTTGCAGAGACGGCTGGCTGCGTGACCGCACCTATCTGTATCGCCACCTCTTGTTCCTCGGCCGTACCAGAAAAAACCCCGCGAACCGTCACTGGTTAAATACCTGAGGAAATTTAAGTGTCGCTAATTTAGTTTACTCTAAAGCTTAAAATTTAAATGTAGAGCATTTTGCAATATTTTTCAAATAAATGCGGGTCTTAATATCCATCATCGATTAATTGACCCTCATTTGGTTGAAAATTATTACAAAATGCTTTGCATTTAAATTTTAAGCTTTACAGTAAACTGAATTACCGACTAAATTTCTCTCGAAAATCGTCAAATTTCCTCAGCGATTCAGAACGAAATATTCTATGATTTCATGTATACCTCATTGCTGGATTTGCACGTTTTGATTATTGGTGTAAAGTTCGAGAGTTTCTGAGCTGTCTGCAATCATCATCACTTGGCAGTTCAGCAATCTCACGGTAGATGGCGCGGAGGCGGCGGGAATTACGAACGTGATGTTTGAATTTTAAAAAGCTTATAACTCGCAACTGATAATTGAAACTTTATAGCTATTATTTCAACTAGGGAAATTTGAATAGTATATTTCCCGAGGTTGGCTAGTTACATCCAGAGGGCGGAGCCCGAGGGATGTATAGACAACCAATGGAAATGTATTCATATTTCCCGTGTTGTAATCAATAGTTTTTTTCTGATTGAAGAATATTGTTCTGTAAATGGGAAAATATTGGATTGTAAATTTTTGAATTTATCAGATTGGTAACGTTGCTAAGGGCCTTGTTTGTAAATATCATGGTTGACTTTGCGTTGTTTCGTAAATTGGTGAAATGTCAAACTATGTGTTAACGCAAGCGACGAAAGACCCTGAATGTTTGGTTCCCGTAAAATCCAAAGCTGTAAAATCCATAAAGGACACCTTTCTAAGAAATCGGAGGTGTTGTCCCGAGGGCAATTAAAACAATTCTTGCGAGAAGCTCCTTATGACAATTGTATGATGTCTATATTTCCCTAGGAAAATATGAGCATTTCATATTTCCCTAGGGAAATATAAGCGTGTCAGTGACGGTTCGCAAGGTTTTTTCTGGTACGGCCGAGGAACAAGAGGTGGTAATACAGATAGGTAGGGTCAGTTGCAGAGACGGCTGGCTGCGTGACCACACCTATCTGTATTACCACCTCTTGTTCCTCGGCCGTACCAGAAAAAACCCCGCGAACCGTCACTGAAGTGTGTTATGACATATCGTAACTAACACAATATCACTCAATATTGTTTCAATCAGAAAAAAACGTATTTCTCAGAAGGTGAGGGCTGCCGAAAATCATCAAATTTCTTCATTTTGACTCGGAATAAAATATTCTGTAATTTGATGGATGTTTACATTTTGATTGTGGGTAGAAAGTTCGAGCAAATTGTGCATCACTCGGCAGTTCGGCCATCTTCCGGTAGATGGCGCGGAGGCAGCGGGAATTACGAACGTAAAAAACCTTAAATCTCCGCCAAACTTTTAACCCGTTCGATAAAAATCACGGAATAATAAATAATATTGGCGTTGAATTGATTTTAATGAATTAAATGGTGATTTATGGAGGAGTTAATGATTCGTTTATAAAAAATCAAGTGGGGTTTGTTAACGTTCGTACCTTCTCCGTACAAGAAAGTGATTTTTTAAGATTCCATTTAGAAATTTCAACAGAAAAAACATTTTAGATGATTCCAACAATTTTTGATAAATGTGTGTGTGCGTGTGTCTGTCAGTCTGTACATGAAAAACCACTGCAGCAGTGACGGTTTGCGGGTTTTTTTTTTGGTACGGCCGAGGTAACAAGGGTGGTCAGTTGCAGAAACAGCTGATTGCGTGACCGCACCTATCTGTATCATCACCTCTTGTTGAAAAAACCCCGCGAACCGTCACTGCACTGCAGAGTTTCGAGAGAAACTTATTTGACAATGCGAAGAACTGAAAAGCTTTTAGTAAATTTTACTTGGAAGTAAATCATTCCAAAGCGAACAACTTTTTAAGAAAAAGATAAATCTAATGGATTTTTGTGTGTATTCTATTTGAAATTAAAAAAACAGGTGTAATGAATTAATATTTATAATTTTACGCGCCCGATTGTATTTATTTAAACTGTTTACAAAACACACATGACTTTTCCAGCAATTTACAACTGCAGTCTGGAAATTATGTTATTTATAAAGTTATAATTATTATCAAACACGCGCCATCTACCGACCCGCGGATACCCACCGCCCAGGTAAGAACCACAGGTAAAAGCGCCAGCTCACCTGTCAGCCCGCACACCTGAGCAACCACCTGAGCGACGCCCCCCTTATCGCCCCGTTTAATCATCGCCAAGAAATCTCGCCAGTCGCGGCGAAGCGAAAACATGCGTCGCACGCGAACGCAACATCTGTAAACCATTAAAGCAGCATTCCAGCACAACAAACACAAAAAGGATGAGTTCGACGACAGAGGGAAAGGCGGAGACGGGACAGGGGGACACCGTGGCCCCCGCGCAGCAGCCGTCCCCGAACAAGGGGTGGGTGCACTTCGAGGAGGAGGCCGAGTCGGAGAAGAGTACGCAGCCGGCCGTGATCAGCACGGAGAGCGTCCAGGTGAACCTGGAGCGGTCGGTGAGCTCCTCCCTGCCGGAGAACAGCAGCGTCCCACCGATCGTGGACGCACGGAATCTGAGGAACGTCGAGCTGCCCATGACCAATGTGGAGAGCATACGTCAAGGATTCTGTGAGTAGTAGTTTATGCATGCGAATCACACGCGGGAGTCCTTCGCCCGGTGCATAAAATTAGTGTGCAATCACATTTTGATATTGTAACGTTTAAAGCTACTTAAAGTACGAACACGTTGAATATTTATTTATTGCGTCTGCAAATCTCAAATTTATTTACAAAAAATGCGTTTTAATATTTACGTATTGGTAAGAATAACTGTTATTATTATTATGTATTTGTGAGTTATGTGAAGCTGCGTAAATAAATAATCAATTCTGTTATTACGGCAATTTCAGGAATAAATTTATTTTACAAAATTTGGTGGTGTTAATCCTTAAAAACAAGGCTTTTTTTTTTATAAAAATTATTTTTTCTGTTTTGTAACATTTGTAACATTTTCTCACGATTATTGTATTTCCACATAATTATCTAACGCTGGCATGTTTTCAAATGTCAGTGTGGTTATTATAAATCCTGTTGCGTTTTATAATTTCCATAACGTTGATTTATTTTTATTACAAAATTTTCGTTTTCGTATTCACGCACGGATTCTAATTTGAATGTGTTTTTGTATTCCCATATAATTATCTAACACCGGCATGTTTTCAAGTGCCGATATATGTTTATAAATATTCGATGGGTACTTTGTGTGTGTTCTATAAATTATTACTAATTCATGCTTACATAACAGAGGTGTAGCAATAATCACATGACTCACACAGCGAGCGTGTGTGTGTGTCTGTGAGTGTATTATTTATTTATATGTTTACTTTCAGATATCATAGAATTATTATGAGAAATAGAGAATATAAGAAAATATATTATTATTTTATGCATAAGTGCTAAAGTAAAGTTATTATTTCTTTCAGCGAATGGGGACATTATCGTAACACTCCTGCCGGTTAACAGCAGCATGCCGTGGATCACCCCGGCGCAATTCCGTCCGGAATTAGTACCCGAAGAACTTATGGCCCACGGGCTAACGGTAATTAAATTTTTTCAAACGCACACGGTTCACGTGGAGATAATTTTTTTTTGTATTGACATCTCAAATATTCTTATAGCCCACGGGCTGACGGTAATTAATTATTTTCAATCGCAAACGATTCACGTGGAGACAAATTTGTTTTGAATTAGCATCTTAAATATTGACAACAAATAGATTCTTGTTAACGTATTTGTCGTGGAGTCGAAATTTTTTAGGGAATCATTAAATTGACATCTCCAACAACAAATAAATTCTTGTTCACGTATTTAATGTTTTATTGCGATTTTAAACAATAATGAATTAGAAATGCTCACAGACAAACGGAAAATATTTGTTGGAAAAATGTTATCAAAAATGTTTATATCGAAAATGTTATCAACAACTTGAGAATAGTTGGGTTTTGTTCTGTGAACGTAGGTGTGTCAAAATTAAAGACGAAAAAACAGTTGGATCACTGCAATGGGATTATAACAGCCTTTAAAATTTAAAATCAGGTTGGTTAGGTTAGGTTAGGTGTGTCAAAATTAAAGACAAAAAAAATTGGATTACTACAACGACTTTATAACAGCCTGTGAAATTAAAAATCAGGTCGGTGGGTGGTGAAAGTTACAGGGTGGCAGTTTTGCGGGATCAAAACCTGAACCGAAAAAATTGTAATTGGCCTGAAGTTTAGTAAAATACCGTCGGTTGTAAATTTGAAAGGTGCTTCAAATATTTGCTCTAGCTCTCGCACACAAGATTAACATTTATTTTTGAAATGCCACCACTGATAAGATTAGATTTGGGGGGGTTGAGGGGGCTCAATTGCTTACCACCCCTTGAATCCGCCATTTGCAACTGCCGACTATAAAAATATATATGTTTTTGTACAGGGTGTCGCAATATACATAACAGAACAAAGTTATGTTTTTTTAAATGGAACACCTTATATTTTATACTACCTCTGTTTCATAATAAGTGAGCCATTTGAGTTTTCTTTCAAACTTATTGACACTTAGTTATTTTTTTAATTTCTATTTTGATATTCTTAATATACACCAAATTCTTAATCACATGTGTCATGGACTTCAAAATATTTGACAGTTTAATCTTTCAAAAGCAACAATTAACATTCGGTTTTTTAAGCGAAAGTGTTTTAACGCCAGAAGTTTCAAACGATGAGAAGACCAAATTTAGTCAATGAAAAACGAACAGCTATTATTCAGTTTTTACTGAAACATCACAAAAATGGACGGCTGGTTTTGACAATTGAAAAATTCGGAACATCAAGAGCCACTATAAAAAGAATATGGAAATAAGGTAATGATTCTGTTTGTGGTTTGGATGAGAATACGCTTATGAATGTTGATTCTAAAAATAAAGGAAACTCGGGTCGGAAAAAATTGACAGAACAGAAAAAATTACCAACATTCGATTAGTTGATCACAAAAGAAGAGGGACATTGCAGTCGTTATCAGGTGCAGTTGAAATTCGCTGGTGCTACTTCCGGCGGAACCGGGGAGAACTGATTCAACAGTGTGATGCGATTTTTTTAAATTTTTTTAATTTAACGGCAACCCCGTAAACTTTCAACGAACGGTTTAGCGTAGAAACCTTGTATAGTACGTAGAAACGAAAACGGCTCACTTATTTTGTAAAAAATATACATCGGTAATTGCTCAATCACTATGGAGAAAATATAAAACGGTAATGGCTCACATATTATGGAAAAAATAAAAATTGATAATGGCTCACTTATTATGGAACAGAGGTAGTACTTTATTTTCAACCCTCTTGAGAAGCTGATAAAAATAGTATAAGATAGTATGGGTCTATTATAATCAGCCCAAAAGGCGGTCAAAACAAAAGTAAAGGTCAGTAAAGCCGAAAACGCCCATTAGGCTAAACACTCCTCCGATCAGAGGTTTAAGTTTATTATCACCCTCACAGCTCACGGTTGAAGAATACGTCCAGGCGATGGAATTACTGGTGAACGACTACAGATTCACGATGTACAACATCTGCTACAAACGGGTGCTCGTGGTCTGGATATCGCTGGCGTTCTGCCTGCTCATCGGCCTCCTCTTCTCCGGCATAACCGGCCTGCTGCTCTTCGGCCTGGGCATCTTCTGGCTGGTGCTCAACGCCGCCGCCATCTTCCTCTCGATGTGGGTGAAGTTCCGCCTCTCGAGGAACCTCGAGCGGTGCCTGGCGCACATCAACAAGCAGCTGCTGCGGCACAAGATCGTGCTCGCGCTGGACGACAGGGGCAAGATCTCCTGCCACAAGGTGACGCTGTGCTTTATATATCTGGACGCCGGGCCGTGCATAGCGCACCTGCAGAACTCCGTCGAGCAGCAGGAGAGGGACGCGAGCGGCTGGGAGCAGCGGATGGACATCTCGACGGCGGACATCGTGATCCAGGGGAGCAGGACGACGAGGCTGTCCCGGAAGCAGGTAAAACTTTTAGCTTTCGTCAATTCGAAGGGGTGCTTACTATTAATTATCTCGGGGGTTTCGGTGGAAGGCAATGGAATTTATTGGTTACAGGGCCGCGCCGAGCAGGTGTTCGCACGCTACCTGCAGCGGTGGGGGAAAGATTTTTTGCGCAGGCGGCTGGACTGGACGCTGGACGAGGCGATGGGCAATCCCTCGAATCCCAGGCACGTCGCCGCCTCGCTGTGCCCCTGTCAGTACGTGGAGGAGCTGCTGGCCAACAAGCCCCCGCGCACTGACATTAGAGACTGTTGCCCATGCTTTGCTAAAACATAGAAATAACTAATAGTAAGCACCGCCGCCCGCCCGAGGTCCGTTGCTGATGTCTGATGACGTTTTAGGAGAGGGCGTCGCTGCTGCACCTGCGGTACGCCTCCAGGTGGGGCAAGGACAGGGTGAGGGGGTACTTGGCCAGTCCGCCGGCGAAGGGGGGCCGCCACTGCCCCAACCTGACCTGCCCTTGCCAGTACATAGACGACCACCTGCAGTGCAAACCAGTAGGCAAGTTGACAATAAAGAATCTATGTTGTTTACCCGATCAACCGAACACAAACTCCACGTGTAACATACAATGACCGCACGAGCACCGATGTTCTAATCTGTACATATCTTCTGCAGGGACGTAAATAACCAGGTGGCGATGGAAAACTACTCTTCTGTGTATGTAACTGTACTTAACGGGAGGTGCAATTGGGGCCTTAACTATTTCCTATCTCTTATTTTGTACTGATCTTAACCCGTGTTCACAATTAACAATCTGAACGCTAAATTAGAGCAAAAACGTTTTAACCTGGCCTGGGACCGCGCATACGGATAGGCCACCTAATTTACACGTGAATTCTTATTATAAATCAGTGAAATTTCATTCGCTCTTAACCTCTTCACGCCCAGGTTCGCCACATGTGGAAACAAGTAAAAAATGAAAACAAAAACATTGTACAAAAAAAAATTACTTCTTTAGCGCCATCTATGGAATATTTTTTCATATTTTTTTGCATAAACGGTAAAGTTTGTGACAGTGAAATCATATTTCGTAGAAAAAGTTAACAACAACAAAGAAATAATTTTTCATCAAACCTGGGATTAAATCAAAGCAGCATGGGCGCGAATTGGTTAATAAAACAAATCTGGGAATTAACTATTTGGTGTGATTAACCAATTTTATAATTTGAAGGTGTAAATTTATTGAAATCAGTTGCAGTATATAATTTAGTTTGTCAGTTTTACTATTTTAAATTTTCAGAAGCGAACCACGTGATCGTTTTAATAACATTCCATTTTAATTCATTCAACAATTATAAAACGGTGATACGTTTGTCACTCTTATCATCAACTATTTGAATTAATTTGAATGAGTATTCAGAAGCGATGCAATTGTCCAATTGTTTTAATAACACTCCATTTTAATTCGTGACGTTTCGCATACTTCTGCAACGACCATTTTAAATTTCCATCAGCGATACAAACCGTCCAATCGTTTTAATAACATTCCACGTGAACACGGGTTGGACTAAGGTAATAATAATCGTTATTAATCTCAGGCTAACAACGTTAGAGCAACTTTAGCATTTACGCAAATAATCTGTACATAAGCACCTAACAAATCTTTTATAACAAATATACACACGTATTTATAGACTGTTATACATGTATAAATAAATAACTATGTAACAATTCCGTCCACGATTGTAAAGTGATCTTATATAGTAATTAAGCTTGTTGTGTACTGGCTGCATGGCGTCGTCGGCGGCGGGGAGCCGCTTTTTCTGGTGAGGACGGGGTGCCCGAGTCGCGCGGTCCGTCGGGGATTACAGTGTTTTTGCATTTTCAGCGCACCCCTGCAGCTTTTGTCTAAACATGAGCGACGCCGGTGTGCGCCAGTCCGGACCGGACTTTCACCTGCCGGCCTAACTGTTTCCGATTTTACTGATATTAGAGTACGTACGTATCTTGTTATCGAATTCTAGGTTTTAGCGTAGGTTTATTGTAAAATGTATTTTATCAACAAAATTGTTATAAATATATATATATACATATTTTATTCATTTGTTTTATTACGCAAAACTTTAAAGCTATTTTACACTAAACAATTTCTTCTGCAATTTAAATTGTTTGTGTCATACAGTAGATTGACTCGATTTACAATTTAATTTGAATTTCAATTTAATTCAATTCAATTTATTTATTTCCAAGAAGAACATTTGATACATTCATGGGTTGGCCGGTTTACTTAAATTGATTTAACTGAAAGTGGCGCACGCTTAATTCACTCCTATTTATTATTGCAACTGCTGAAAGAAAAACCAACCTCTGACGTTTCTAGGTTATGTTTTTATTTTTTACTTCCCTCTTGTGCATGTTTTATAGATACTTCACGTACTTGTGATTTCACCGTGATTGACTGCTACTTTAAACGTGATTGCTACTTAAAATCGTAACTGTCGGACAAACTGTGACTGCTACTTAAACTGTGATTGCTACTCGAAACATGATTGCTACTCTAACTACGATTGTTACCCCATTGTTACTTCAACTGTGCTGATTATTGGTGGCAGATAGAACCACCTTCCACCACCGATGACCATCATGGTGATAAAGGTTTTAGAAAAAAGTTTGCAGCGTTTTTGTAGTGTAAAAGTGTTTTTGCTACACCGTTCCCGAATCTGTAAGTTTATTTTTTTACGAATTTTATTTCCACTGTTTCGATACATCACAGATATTAAAAAGCTTTGCCCGTCTCTAATGCTTTGGGGTGGCGCCCTCTGTGATGCAATCTGTGTTTGTTTAATTTGAGTTTCTTCTTCAATAAACATTTTGTAGTGCAGTGACGGTTCACGGGGTTTTTTCTGGTACGGCCGAGGAACAAGAGGTGGTAATACAGATAGGTGCGGTCACGCAGCCACCCGCCTCTGCAACTGACCCTACCTATCTGTATTACCACCTCTTGTTCCTCGGCCGTACCAGAAAAAACCCCACGAACCGTCACTGATCCAATCTAGTTGTGAAATTCAGTACGGCCGAGGTAGCAGAAGATGGGGTCGGTTGCAGAGATCTGTATTACCACCTCTGCTGCCATGAGTTACCCCGCGAGCCGTCACTGGTGAAATTGCAACATTCCTTAAATTAACAAGAACATCGTGCAGTTTCTCCCATCCGGAAGGCTTTTATTTACAACAGCCGTAAAAACTGCGTCTAAAACTGCTTTTTTGCAACACCATATCCTTAAGTTGTCATTATTTGATAGTTTTCAGCCTCTAAAATATATCATTTTTTCATAGTGCAAAATAACTATGCAATAAAAAAATAACTATGAAATAAAAAAATAACTATGAAATTAAAAAGTAACTATTCATAAATCTTACGAGATTTGGAGGGCAACAACTCCAAACTCGCCGCTTCCGCCGCTTCTCTTAACTCCGGTGGAGTTCCGCACATTTCCTCATCACTACTAATCAAGTTTTCACTCATTGAACTGAACTGAACAAATTAAATTAGAAGTAGTTTGACACAGAGACAAGTTTGACATAAAAAGCCGACTGTGGCGTGTTTTTTGTTTCGATTAAATCGAAATTTATAATCGCAGCGTTCACTAGCGACATTTCAAGGCCCAGGACAGAGAAATTCAACTTAAGAATATGGTGTTGCAAAAAATTATGTATACAACTGGTGGCTAAACAGTGCTTTATTTTACTCGTGAGCTTTAGAGTACTCGCTGTCGCTCGTACTCTAAACGGCTCACGCGTAAAATAAAGCACTTGTTTAGCCACACGTTGTATAAAATACTATTAGAAACCATAAAAAACACCAAATAAACTACGATATAAAGAAATTCATTACCGTACGTCGATGAATTGTTCCGCACTCTCCTAAATTTCTATCGAACCTTATTTCTGGACACATTTGTATTTCTGCAACACATTTCTGAATTATCGAACAACATTTCTATTCATAAAGAATAAAAATGTTTGATAAACAAAGAGTTATTCAGATTTTTAATTGTTTTCAATTCCATGGCACAGGTGATTTTTACCAAGCGCTGCGTAGATTGCTGATAAAATAATTTTTTTCCGCTACCGACAACGTAAATACGCATTGCATGCATGGTTACAGGTACCGTAAGTGGCTGATAACATTCGTGGTGTTTGTTGTCCTTGACGACGGAACTTAATTTTTACTTACGGACCTAGGAAAATAATAAACAGAAACGTAACGCTCCAACATATAGGCGAGAACACATTTTCGTTGATACCTACAGAATCGGCATCCTTTTTACATAACCACTGCTTAAAAAGACTCGTAACAGGACACATACCTTTTTAGATTTTGTCGGTAACACATTCTAACACGCAATATTCGCAGCTTCGTTTGCATCCGTGCCCGCAAAAACTGTCACTGGATTGACACAAACAAACAAAATTCGACATTGTTTTCTCCGTTGCTGGGTTGCCATAGGACGCATAGAACGCATAGGTGACTATAAAAATTTGAATCCCAAAAGTTACAAGCCGTATTTTAGAATATTTTCTGATCATTTTTAAGTATTATATTTCCGGTAGCGGAAAAAAATTAATAAGCAACACGGAACGTAATGACAATTAACATTTTCGGCAGGCGACGAGCCTCGGCTCCGCCTCGGTTCGTATTCGCCTACCTCAAATGTTAATACGTCCTTACGTTCCTTGTTGCTTAAATAACTATTAACGATTGTACATTAATTTATGTTGCGATTGCTTACAATTGAGCATTCAGATGTGATAAAAAATAAATACGGCATCCATGAGAAATAAGAAAGTTGATGATGGTTCAATAGAAACGAAACATGCTGCAAAGAAAATTCTTACGCCATCTCTTAGATGATAGAAAAGTGCTGCAAAAACGTCTTCACCGTTTTTAAATATAACTTCAAATAACGAAGATATAATGGAGAAAAGACATTCAGCTTTTCGAACTGAAGTAATTTTTTTAATTGATTATTAATTAGAAAAAAATTCTGCAAAATCACTTCTAAGAAGCGTAAACCCAATGTTGGAAGACTGTTTTTAAACGTAACTTCAAATAACGAAGATATAAAGGAGAAAAGAAATTCAGTTTTCCGAACCGAAGCAATTTTTTGAAAGGATTGTTAATTAAATTAATTTAATTTTAAATAAAATGTGGCATCCGTGAGAAATAAGAAAGTTGATGATGGTTCAATAGAAACGAAACATGCTGCAAAGAAAATTCTTACACCATCCGTTAGATGATAGAAAATTGCTGCAAAAACGTCTTCACCGTTTTTAAATATAACTCCAAATAACAAAGATATAAAGAAAAAGAAAAAATCACTTTTTTGGACGAATCAGCGCCGAATTTAAACACAACATCCATCCCTCCTAATAAACAAGAACCCCACGCTGAAAAAATTAAAAGCCGAGCCGTACAACGAAAAGACTTTTATTCATTTCGCACCTTCCAAAATCGCACTGCGTATCTGACTACTCCCCGACCTCAACTGTTTCTCGAGGACCATGAGCTCGTCGTTGACGTCGTTCAGCTTCTCGAGGGCCGCCTCCAGATCGTTGGATCCCTTCAGGAAGTCGTCGACCCTGCCGAACTCGCCATCACGCGGGGGCTTCTCGTCGACGCAGAGGTACAGCTTGTTGCGCTGCTCCTCGTCGCCGCGGATCCGCGCCACGTCGTCCATTATCTGCTGCGGCGTGAACTCGAACGCCTTCCTCTGCGGCAGCTTGTTCGTTCTGCGAAACATCTTCGCGCCGATCGAACTCAAATAGATTAACCTTTCCGATTGGCGAGTTTTCTTAAGTTTGCGCAATGATAGTCTTGAATTCTGAAGGTAATTACGGTTTGATGAATTTGTGCAATGATTATCTTGAACGTTAGTTTTTTATTTATTTATTTAAAATATATACGTGAAACCCCTTTTAACAAGTGCTTGGGTTCGCTTGTTACTGCTTTATCTCTATATTTATTTTATTATATTGAGCTTTCTAAATTTTAATATGTATAATTAATAACGCATCAAACCGCCTGAGCGCAGCTCGAGTGCAAAGGGTTAATAAAAGCTATTTATTTATTATCTTACTAGTTTTACGGTAATGCAAGTATATCTTTGGCATGATAATTATCAATGGCAGTTAGAGCAAGAACGTTTTAACCTGGCCCGGGGTGAGGGTGCGCAGTGAGCTTAATCACGTGCAAGACGGTCGTTCCTTCGTCTCTAATCGAGTTTCGGAGGCGTGAGTTAAACCAATCTTGCTCTACATCATTTCAGTTTTTGTATTCAGTGCACAAGTGAAATCGTTACTTCTTAAACGCAGATTAAATGATTGCGCGGATGCATAAACAATAATCGAAGGTATACTTAATTAATGATGTCTGCGTTTGCCTCAATCCTCCTCACAAAATGTTGCAAGTGTGGAAACGTGTTACTTTATAAATAAAGCTAGTATACGTACACTTCTTTTGCGGAAATTGGCTATAATCTACCGTTCCATTGCACGTGTACGTATTCTTCAGAAATTTGTTTGGGAATAAAAAAATAACCTATAGAAAAAAAGTTGACGTTTTCTATTCTTGAAATGCTAAACGATGAATTTTTAGTTGCGCGAACGAAACCTCGAGGGCACCACCCCAAACATGCACGAAGTCGAGTTAAAAAATTTAAACAACACCTAGAAGCATTAGTGGTTGCTTTATCTTACAACAGTTGCAATAATAAATTGGGATGAATTAAAAGTGCAACAGTTTTGGTTAAATCAATTTAAATTCAAATTAAACAAATTGAAATGCCATGCATGGATTTTAAGATGGCGCAAATGAAACCTAGAGGGCGCCACTCCAAGCATCCACGAGAGCCGAGTCAAAAAATTAAAACAACACCTAAATAAAGCTAGTATACGTACACTTCTTTTGCGGGAATTGGCTATAATCCACCGTTCCATTGCACGTGTACGTATTCTTCAGAAATTTGTTTGGGAATAACAAATAACCCATAGAAAAAAAGTTAACGTTTTCTATTCTTGAAATGCTAAACGATGAATTTTTAGTTGGCGAGAACGAAACCTAGAGGGCGCCACCCCAAGCATCCACGAGAGCCGAGTTAAAAATTAAAACAACACCTAGAAGCATTAGTGGTTGCTTTTTCTTACAGTGGTTGCAATAATAAATTGGGGTGAATTAAATGTGCACCAGTTATGGTTAAATCAATTTAAATTCAAATTAAACAAATTGAAACGCTCATCCATGGATTTTAAGATGGCGCGAATGAAACCTAGAGGGCGCCACCCCAAACATGCACGAGAGCCGAGTAAAAAAATTAAAACAACACCTAGAAGCATTAGTGGTTGCTATTTCTTACAGTAGTTGCAATAATAAATTGTAAATTGGGGTGAATTAAATGTACATTTTGGTTAAATCAATTTAAGGGCACCGTTTCCACAGATTTTGCGTATAGATGGCAGCACATGTCAAAAAGTAAGGAAGTGACGAAAAAACACATTTTTGAAAAGTTTGTGAGCGATTTTCGGATTCAAAGTTTATTGAACTCGGGATTGTAAAATTTGTACATAATAATTATGCTTACGTTTAATAATATCGTCGTTCAAAGATCGGAATAATTATGACCTTCATAGCAACAGATTTCGATCAGAATGTTTGAAAACGTAATTACATGAATCTTTATCTTGCAACTGGATTTATTTTTTCATTATTTTTTGCATTAACGTTTTTTCCTGCTTTAAAATTGCGATACGGGGATCTAGGTTAGCTTTCAATAGCTTTAACGACATTGTCCATTAGATGGCGCAAATCTACATTATTTACGGCACGGGATTGTTTCAAATTCAAATTAAACAAATTGAAACGTCATCCATGGATTTTTGATTGGTGCGAACGAAACCTAGATGACGCCACCTCAAGCATGGTAATAAAAACATAGTCTAGAAGGTTGCATTTTCTTAGAGCAGTTTAAATAATAAATTGGGGTGAATTAAACGTGCACCAGTTTAGGTTAAATCAATTTTAATTTAAATTAAACAAATTTAAACGTCATTTATGGATTTTTAGTTGTTGCGAACGAAACCCAGAGGGCGCCACCTGGGGCACGCACAAAGTCAAGTACATAAATAAAAACATAACCTAGAAATGTTAGAGGTTACTTTTTCTTTCACAAGTTGCAATAATAAATTCGGCCGAATTAAACGTGCACCGGTTTCAATTAAATCAATTTAAATTCAATTCAAATCAAACAAACAGAGTGCACTTTCCATAAGATTCACGAGGAATTGGAGATTTTATGTACATTTAGCGAAGAAACTTTCACTTGCAAGTTTTTTAGCACAACTACGGCTACATTGGGATAATTGCAGAATAGATAGACAGATGAAGAAATTAATTTCAGGGGGGAGGATTACACCTTAACTTCCCACGATTTAAGATTAAGCAACTATCAGAACGGAGCACAAAAAATTAAGGGAATTAAGAATCGGTACACGTGATTACTTAAACATAACTCGCGGGTGCTTCGGGGGCATGCACAGTAGGAGGTACCACCCCTAAAAGTGCAGTTCCTTATGCTCAATTCGATGAGTAGCAATTGATTACGAAGAATATAAAAAAGACAAAACTACGTTGTTTCGATGTGAAAGTTTAAAAATGTAATTAATAATTTACAATGTGATTTAGAATTACGTTGTATTGTATTTTTAATTTAAAAATACAATACGATAGATTTTGAATTTTTTTCACGTTGTTTTAATTTAAAATATCAACTGATATTAAAAATAATTAAGAATTTTTAATATCAGTTGATATTTTAAATTGAAATAAAGCGAAGGCCTCCAAAGTCCATCATTTTAACTTATAATATCAACTGATAATGAAAATAATTCAGAATTTTTATTATCGGTTGATATTTTGAATTAAAACAAAGCGAAGGCCTCCAAAATCCATCCATATTTTTAAAGTAAAATGTGTAAAGTATGACAATCAAATTAATTTAGATTGGATTTTCAAAACCTCTGCGATGCCAGCGAAGAGACCCCCAACCTCCCCACCCGGCTCTACGTTGCGACGGATTGACTTATCATTGCCGATCAGCCACAAAACAGGGCCGAGATCAATCGATCATCCCTTCCTCGTTGGAAGGCCGAGCGCACCCCACGTACACCCGCGATGTAATCGTTTCACTCAACCTCTATGAGGGCCTACCTTAATTTGGTCCATCCTGTAGTAACCAGCCTCGGATCCCTTCAAGTCACCATCTTCAGTTCGGAATCGACTCTCGAGCGTCTTTGCGATGCGGGGTTTACTGGAATACACTTACTCGTCCGTCTATCCGAGAGGTGGGATCTTTGGTTCGTTTAAAATTAGTCGATCGGTTACGATTTTGGTATTACAACGTCACCGGTGTTACCTCGTGGAGTTTTAGGAATTATTTAAGATACCGTATGAGTTGAAGTTGTACGTGAAGGTTAGAGACCGAAAGAGTCTTGTTTTTTAACATTCAGAGCTTGAATGATTTTTATAATAATAATATTATTATTATCTTTGATTTTGTACTGTAGATACTATATTTGGGACTTGTCCCGTCTGTATCTCTTCTTTTGTGAAAAAATGAAAAAAAATGAAAATGGTGGTTTATCGATATGATTCGGAAATAATTGCATTTAATGGGACAGAAAGGAATAACGAGAGATTGGACCCTTAGGTCTGTAGCTAGTTAATCCATTTGATACGGAATGGTGCAATGTATAGTTTGATCAACGAATCTTTGCGTGTGCGTCATTGCCGAAAACGGAGTATTCTTGCCTTGGACGTTGAGTCTGATTTAACTTATCGCAGAGGGAGTGAGCGCATGAAAATATTGTCGGAACTAGGTTCAGTAGTATGTGATGTGCACGCAAAGATCCATTGATCGTCTTTATTTATTTTTTAAGTGAGAGAATGCTAGAAACAACATGAAAATGGAGGTTATGGAAAAAAAAACAGAAAAATAATAGTTCATTAAAAAAATTGTAGCAATCGACATATTTCCATTATTTAACTGATTGAAATAAACGTGTGCCAATTCAACACCAGTCTACGGAAAAATTAATCAGCCACGGCTGGAGAAATGGTGGTGATGGTATTTTCAGGACTTACACCTGCGTATCGATTAAAAACAAATATTTACCTAATTTGCAAGGAGGCTGGGTGACGCGTTCGAAGAAATCAAAATGGCGCGCAAAAATTTATTCATCCCGAATTTCGAGGAAACCTCCATCCGGCCGGGATTTCGGGACTTTCGGCGTCGCTTCCAGGGACTCGGATTAACGGCGACGCCACCTGCACTCCGCGTTCACGGGGGGTGCGAAAACGGTTTCGCGGAAACACCAACTGGCACTGCGCGTTCGCCGGGCACGAGAAGCGGTTACGTCGAAATGAACTGCACCCCCGTGTTTCACACCGAATCCACGCGTTTCGTTTGAGCAGTACGCGGGCCCTGGTGTGATTCACCACCGATTTTAAGGGGCCGGAGCTCAGTAAGGGTCGCGCGCGAACCGTCTCCCTCTTGAGCAGCGCGGAACAACGGAACAACTTTGGCGGCTGGGAACAGGATGCGGTCTCTGTTGCGCATGCGCGTTGGTGGCGGGAACGGGGTGCGAGATTAATTTATCGATTTTATGGCCAGACATGAAAACAGTAAATGTTTATTAACCCCTTACTGCATGATTTTTTATTTTTATGAAACAAGAATAATTATGAATAATCTTTAGTGATACAGTAATTGGGAAAAATATTTTTAAAATGTAATATTTATTTTTCACAAAAATTCAGGTTGTGCCATATCCGGCACGCAATGCAGTAGCGTAACCTTATTTCTTATGACATAATAGAAAACAATTTCTGTCTTTATTTAACTCTTTGCTGCATACGGGACTGCACTGAACCACCAAATTTAGGCAAGCTGTGCACGTCGGCCTACAAAATAGACAACAATAGCGGTTTAACGATGCCTAGAAGAAAATATTTAGTTTTTATGGGCATCTGGAAACAAGAGATTTTTGCAAGAATTAGTATTTGCGTTATATGTAGAGTACGTTTGAATAGAGAAGAACCTTGCGCACGAACGAAAACTGGTTTTTAGTCGTTTAGCCGAGTCTATTATGCAGAATAGGGTGTGGCAGCGTTTCATTAGCGTAGATGCTTCCGAGTTCCGAGTGTCATTCTGATTTTAATTGTTCGTTGTTTTGCTTTGATTCGTTTTTCCTGTGTTTATAAAAATCAGTTCTTGCCAGAACTTACGAGTTAGTGAACTGTACGATAGTGGTTTTTATGAGTTGTTTCATTTTTTATTAAATCATTTATCGCTGCATTCCGATGGCCGCCGAAAGAAAGTGTTTGTTGGGGAAACGTGGACTAGTAATTTACTCTCAATCTCGTGAAATTATCTCTACAGAGTTATGGAATACGAAGCAATATAGAAGCTTTTGATGGCGGCACCTATATTGGGATCTTCACGTATTATTTTCTGCCCTCCCAAATATATTTACTGGAATTGCGCACGCCACTGGCACAAGCGACCGTTGAAATCTCGCGCAACCTTGGGCTCTTCTCTATTCAAACGTACTCTACTGACCAGTGACGGTTCGCGGGGTTTTTTTCTGGTACGGCCGAGGTAACAAGGGTGGCAATACAGATAGGTAGGGTCAGTTGCAGAGACGGCTGGCTGCGTGACGGCACCTATCTGTATTACCAACTCTTGTTCCTCGGCCGTACCAAAAAAAACCCGCGAACCGTCACTGGTCAGTACATATAACGCAAATACTAATTCTTGCAAAAATTTCCAGATGCCTATGAAAACTAAATATTTTCTTCTAGGCAAACCTATTAGTCTCTAAAATATATCTAAATTTTTACCACTAGCCGCTAAATAAAGCTAAAAATATATGCAAACTGCAGAAAGGGGTTAAAAAAAGTTTCCGTAACTAATCATATTTAATACTGTAATTTAATTTTACTCCGCCACTGTCATTCGATCGATAAATTAATCTCGCATCCCGTTCCGAGCGCCAACGCGCTTGCGCAACAGAAGCCGCGACCTGTTGTTCCGTCGTTCGTGCCGTTCAAGAGGGACACGGTTCCCGCGCGTCCCCTACTGAGCTCCGGCCCCTTGCAAACCCTTAAAATCGGCGGTGAATCACAGCAGGGCCAGCGTACAGCTCAAACGAAACGCGTAGATTCGGTGCACGGGGGTGCAGTTCATTTCGACATAACCGCCTTTCGCGCCAGGCGGACGCGTAGTGTCAGTTGGTGTTTTCGCACCCCCGGTGAACGTGGAGTGTTGGTGGCGTCGCCGTTAATCCGATTCCCTGGAAGCGACGAAAACCTGGGCGGATGGTTTCCTCGAAATTCGGGATGGATCTTTCGCGCCATTTCGATATTTTCAAACGCGTGACCCAGCCCCCTTGGAAATAAGGTAAGTAATTTTTTTTTAAATCGATATGTAGGTATAAGGCCTGAAAATACCATCACCACCATTTCCAGCACCCGTGGCTGATTTATCCCCAAAAATTAATTTTCCCTTTAATTCCGATTCGATAGTTTCCACCAGTGACGGTTCGCGGGGTTTTTTCTGGTACGGCCGAGGAACAAGAGGTGGTAATACAGATAGGTGCAACTGCAACTGACCCTACCTATCTGTATTGCCACCCTTGTTACCTCGGTCGTACCAGAAAAAAACCCGCAAACCATCACTGGTTTCCACACATTTCACTAAATGATCACGACAATGGTTATTTCCGTTTTGTTCAAGGAAGGTCCAACTGTGTTTATTTATTAATTCCGTGTATTAATTCGTATTATTGAAAATGATGATTGCAACTGTTACTACATTATTATTTATTTATTTTAATTAACCCTAGCAATCGTTGTATTTCCATGTTTTTGTCCCCGTCGAGTGTTGTTGAGAATTTCTTAACACTAGTGGTACCTTAACGTAACTGGTTGCTACGGAGTTATCGGCATGTTGACATTAAAGGATTAAATAATCATAATTAATAATGTAATTTAATTTAACTCCGCCACTGTCTATTGGTAGCCATTCAATGCAAATAATCTCCCACCCCGTTCATTAATTTTTATGGATCCCACCCAAAGACTACCGACGAGATGTAGAACCTTCACGCGAATGCATTATACAAATTAAATTAAAAAAATAATAATTAATAATGTAATTTAATTTAACTCCGCCACTGTCTATTGATGGCCAGAAAATCGATGGATTAATCTCGCACCCCGTCCCCACCACCAACGCGCATGCGCAATAAAAGACCGCGTCCCCTGTTGCTCCGTTGTTTCATGCCGTTCAAGAGGGACACGGTCCCCGCGCGTCCCTTACTGAGCCCCTTGCAAACCCTTAAAATCGGCGGTGAATTACACCAGGAACGAAACGCGTAGATTCGGTGCACGGGGGTGCAGTTCATTTCGACATAACCGCTTTTCGCGCCCGGCGTACGCGTAGTGCCAGTTGGTGTTTTCGCACCCCCCGTGAACGTGGAGTGTTGGTGGCGTCGCCGTTAATCCGAGTCCGTGGAAGCGAAATCCTGGGCGGATGGTTTCCTCGAAATTTGGGATGAATCTTCAATTTTTTCCATGTTCGCGCCATTTTGTTGTATCAAGCGGATCACCCAGCCCCCTTGCAAATTAGGTAAATATTTTTTTTTTATTATCGATGTGTAGGTATAAGTCCTGAAAAATACCATCACCACCGTTTCCAGCACCCGTGGCTGATTTAACCATCATTTCCAAGATTTATCTCTGGAAATTAATTTTCCGATAGTTTCCACACATGATTACGACAATAGGGAGGTCCAACTGTGTTCATTTATTAATTCCCTGCATTGATTCGTATTATTGGAAATGATGGTTGTAACCGTTACCAAGTTATTATTTATTTTAATTAACCCCAGCAATCGTATTTCCATGTTTTCGTACGCACAAATTCAATGCTTGTTTATTGACAGACAAAAATGTCTTATTACAGAGAAAATTATAATTGGATAGTAAAACAAATTCAAGAAAGTCATTTATTATTACGTAGGTGATAATCAGTGCGTGCCAGCGGCAGCTCGTGTATCTTCATGGAGGAGGTTATGCCGCGTTTACACGATGCCAATCGAAGAGACAATTGTCGGTGCCAGTTGCGTGAATGTCTGAGGCCAGTCGAATTGAATAAGAACTTGTTCACACGGTGAAACTATTGCCACAAAAAATGGTGAAGTGCTATCTTTGTCGGGAATTTATCGCTGAGGTTTGCGAAGTTCTCGAGGAAGAGTTAAATAAGAAGAGGGAGTGGACAAGGAAATGGCTTTTGAAAAGAGCGTCATCACAATTGATCAAAGAATTTGGAATGGAGGATCCATTGGAATATAAAGCTCGTTTAAGGATGAGTCCGGAGAGTTTTGACGAACTCTTGCAACTTGTTGAAAGTAAAATCTCTAAACAAGACACACTGACTAAGGCAAACCGGCCCAGAACGAGAGATCTACTGCCCTGCAACGTTCACACGGCGCCAATTGTCTTGATAGAGTGGTAGGGGACGTCACTCTGTCTACTCCTGGAGACAATCGAATTTCAGGACAACTGGCAGGGCGGTTTGCACGCCAATTGGCCAGAGGTGTTTACACGTAGCCAATAATTTTATGCCAGTAAATTGTCTCCCCAATTGGCGTCGTGTAAACCCGGCATTATGTCAGAGCTCACGCCGCATCATTACTCTTACAGAGGGAGCTGCTGTTTTGATCAAATTTTCAGAACATCCGCGAGTTGCCGCTGGTGCGTGCACTTGTCCAGCACCGGTCAGGTTTGTGTAATGACCAGTAGGTACTGTCGAGCATACTTGTTTTTGTTGAGTTATAAGAGAAAATATTGCCATTTTTCATGACGAGTATACTCGTCAAACATAGCCAACTAGCTAAATAGGGATATATCTCGATTGCTACAATTTTTTTTTTATTTTGTTCACTTGTTTTTTTTTAATTTTTTTATAATAGCTATTATTACAACTAGGGAAATATGAATAGTATATTTCCCGAGGTTGGCTACTTACATCCCGAGGGCAGAGCCCGAGGGATGTATAGACAACCAAGGGAAATGTATTCATATTTCCCGTGTAGTAATCAATAGTTTTTTTTCTGATTGAAAGAATATTGTTCTCTAAATGAGAAAATATTGGATTGTAAATTTTTGAATTTATCGGATTGGTAACGTTGCTAAGGGCCTTGTTTGTAAATATCATGGTTGACTTGTTTTGGTATTTGCGTTGTTTCATAAATTGGTGAAATGTCAAACTATGTCTTAACGCAAGCGACGAAAGACCGTGAATGTTTGGTTCCCGTAAAATCCATAAAGGATACCTTCCTAAGAAATCGGAGGTGTTTTCCCGAGAGCAATTAAAACAATTCTTGCGAGAAGCTCCTAATAACATTTTTTTGATGTCTATATTTCCCTAGGGAAATGTAAGTGTGTTATGACATATCGTAACTAAGGCAATATCACTCAATATTGTTTCAATCAGAAAAAAATTAAATACTATCATGTTATTTATGTTTTGTTGATTTTTTTTACATAACTGTCGCAGGTTCCATTTTCACTCCTTCTTGTTAATGTTTTTAATTCCTAGCGTTTTCTCACCGAAAAAATAAATACACGGGCATTAGTATTCTATATTGTGTATAAACTAGCTACAGATCTAAGGATCCAATTGAAAGAGGCAAGAGAGCGATCCTGTACATAAATCATAAATCGGGGAACAACCGGTGCAGGAGCGGCGCTGAAAACCTAAGATAACCGGTGCCCTGAACTGTTTACATTATCGAATTGTACGTGATACAAGCTCGTTTACATTAGCGGGCGTCCCATTTGATCCTGTAGTAAGAATTTTCTGTTTACACGACCGTGATGTTTCCATTGCCAGGTGTTTACAAAATCGAGAGTCTGTTACGTCGAATAGGTACTCGTACCAGGTGTTTACATAATCGAGAGTCTACTGTATTTTCTGTTACGTCGAGTAGGTACTCGTTATAATACGAAATATTGCTGTTTTTCGTGATGAGTACACTCGTCAAACACAGCTAGCTCCGTCAATCATTGAATGGACTGTAGCAATTGTTAAAATGATTATACAGGATTGGGAAAATGTGTCGTCGGAACACCTGATTTCTGGCCGAATGTCTGTTTTTTTGCATTTGATTTCCAAAAGATACCCCGATTTTTCGAGATATTTATTATTTAAAAAACCGCAAGTCGCACACCCATCGAACCCTTGTAATTGTTGAAAAGGTGTCCATTTGAAAATGTAAAAATATACAGGGTTTATTTAAAAAACTGCCTATAACTTTAGGGCGGCTTATGAAAGTTAAAATACTCCACTGAATAGAATAAATAAAAATAAATTTATGAATTTATTTAATGCTTTCTGCAATAAGTAAGGTTGTTTCTAATTTATTTATAAATAAAAAAATAAATTCTTTTGAAAGTAATAAGTAATTACAACACACTTGCTCAACCCTGTATATCAAAATCTTCAAGATACGAAGCGAATGATTTTTTGCTTGCTCGAATTTTCAGGTGAGATTAGAGAGTAAAAGGTTATTCACTTTTTTTTTTTTTATTGATGCCATAGAGCCAATATCGACTCTCGTTTAATATTATAATTAATAAATATATTATAAAAACATAATATGTACAGGTATAATTAAATATAATTAGTTATCAGCTATTAGAAACAGATATTACACATTAATAAGATAAAAAATAAGACAAAATAGAAGATGACTTTATTAATAATTTATGGTAATAATGGAAATAACGTTATTAGCATAAATTATGTACGTGTTGTATGTATGTATATATATATATATTTATATAAATCGATCTTATCGACTGACAATATTTTCGTAATTCCACAAAATAGACTTTATTCGTTTCACAAAATTAAGCAATAATTTTCTTTAAGGCTGGTGCACCATTTCGAACAATTCATAAAGGAGTTAAACGAAACCGTGGACAAGTTAAAAAAAGCAATAAAATCAAATTACATATATATCTCGCAACGTTCTAGTAAAAATATGTATACGCAAATAAAACAGCCACACTACCTTATATAAATATCATGGAATGACACTAACAATAATTTACATCATTTATTGTTTCATTTCTGGACTTTTCGAGAATTTATTACAAACGGTAAAGCAAGGCAGTTTTTTTTTCTTCTTCTTCAATTGTCTCTGTACAGGGACGTCTCGGTTGATCCAAAAACGAAAATTCGTTAATCGACGTTAAAAAAAAAAAACAACTGGCACTAGGGTTGAATCATCGGATGAAACACAATACGACGAAAACTGAAATTTTTTTCCCGAAAAAGGCACTAACAAACTCAAGGGACCTTCTTGTGTGTACAAAACAAAGTATTAAATTATTTTTGGTAATTAGTTTCTTGCGCGGAATTAACGGTGTTTGTTAAAGCATGCTCTCTCAATGTTAATACATTAGATGACTAAATAACAAATCGTCGCCCCGATGAAGAAATCATACATGCGGACTATGCGGATTAACTAGATAACGAGGGCCATGTCTTTCTTGTTGGGCAGATTCACCTTTTTACCCTGCCATAACGAGTTGTGGATCGTGAACGCGTCTATGGTGACCGTCAGGTGTTTCGTGTGGATTTGGGCGAAACATTTACCGCCCGAGTTATATCTGAAATATAACGGGAATTACTACCGTGAGATCGGAAAGTCGAAAATAGTTGACGGCACATTTATAATCGGCTGCCTTGAATTCTGCACTCTGACATCTTAAAAATAATTAAAATCGAAGAATATAAACACAAAACTATTTTTAAAACAAGGAAGATGTCAAAATAACTTGGGGGATTCCAGACAGCCAACATAATTTTACTTGAATTAGAGAGAGAGAAAACATCTTTACTCAGCCACTTACATAACCTTAAATTAACATGTATACAGTATGAGGTTAAAAGGGTTAGTCTGACCTTTCGGTCTTTCTGCCCTACTTGAATTATTATCCCTATTTTCAGAAAATGTGCTGCCAACCATTTTCGATTTTTTGATCTCGCTGTACTTATGCAACTTGCTTCTTGTTAAAACTGTTGTAGGGCCGAAGCAAGCAACAAACGTCGCGGTGTTATTAGAGCGGATTACTCACTTGAAGAATTTATCGAACATCCTATCGTTGACTTGTTTGGGGCCGGTGCCGTAGAGTTTGGCGATCTCCTCCTTGTCCGGGCAGTACGAGTACAGCGCCCTGAACTGGCAGCCGGCGTCCCTGAACAGTATGAGGAAGTGTTTGCTCTCCGACCGGGCGATCTCCTCCAGCACCCTCTGCTTCGCGTCCCTGTTGACGGCGCCGGGAAACACGCAGTACTCGACCGCGTTCAGCATTATGCCCCTGTTCGATTTCGAGGAGGGCTGCTTATACAATCTCGGACCTAAGAAAAAAAAAAAAGTAACATATTGGCAGCACGTATTATTAACTAGTTAGTCACGTCACAATTTGTGTTACGTCTAGTAGGTACACAAAATATTTCCAGTTTTCATGACGAGTACACTCGTCAAACAGTGCTAACCGGTTAAGAAATAGAACACTACCAACAGTAATTAGTACAGCGCAGCTATTATCTCGCGGCATGTGGGGATAAAGGAGTACACTCGTTTTTTAACTTGTGTAAAACATTTTGTAGTTTCCGGCATCAATAAATTATTATTATTATTATTATTATTATTAAACAGTGCTAACCGGTTAAGAAACAGAACACTACCAATAGTAATTAGTACAGTGCAGCTATTATCTCGTGGCACGAGGATAAAGTTTGTGAAGAATGAGACGAGATAACACGTCCCCGCACCGCCGAGTTGAATATGAATCTTCACTTCGTGTTCACACGACGCTTGCTGAATAATGATGAGCTTCCGGCGCCCTTTCTTAAAATTTAAGGCGATGAACCCCGGGATAATGTCTGCACTGTATAATAAACATTTTATTTATTTACTAGCATCAGTATCTATTTTGTAACCATTCTTATAAAGGGTGAGTTTTTTTCAATGTTTAGTATGGGTATCTCGGAAACTGCCGGAGATACAGAGACGATTAAACGGGCAAAGAATTGCAGTTTCACGAGTCGAATATAACAACAAAAAAGTCAATTTTCTGGAGAATTGTGAATTTTTTAAACATTTCGTTTTTAATTGCTGAAGCACAAAAATTGATTATAAAAATTAAATTCAAGGCCAAAATTTTACAAAAATCATTTTCAACTCACAAAACTTCATTCTTTTGAAATCAATTTGTTTTCTGAGAATGCAATAATTTTCTCGCGTATTGCGAATTTTTCAAAATATCTAGTTGTCATTGACTTTCTTGAAAATTTGACAAGTGACATTTTATTCAGCACGTAATGCTGCACTACGTTGCCCTTTACAGTTTTTCCCATCTCTTATAGCAATCGAGTAAAATCGATACAAAAAAATTGGCAATTTTTACATTTTTAAAATTCTCCATTTTTTGAAAATTTAACAACTGTCATTTTATTCGGCACGTAAAACTGAACTACTTTGCCCTTTACAGTTTTTTTCCATCTCTTATAGCAATCGAGTAAAATCGATTCAAAAAAATTGACACCACATTTTTCAAAATATCTAGTTGTCATAAACTTTTTTGAAAATTTGACAAGTGTCATTTTATTCGGCACGTAAAACTGCACTACTTTGCCCTTTACAGTTTTTTTCCATCTCTTATAGCAATCAAGTAAAATCGATTTAAAAAATTGGCAATTTTTACTTTTTGAAAATTTTCCAGTTTTTTTTGAAAATTTAACAAGTGTCATTTTATTCGGCACGTAAAACTGCACTACTTTGCCCTTTACAGCTTTGCTCCATGTCTTATAGCAATTGAGTAAAATCGATTTAAAAAAGTTGACACCACATTTTTCAAAATATCTAGTTGTCATTAATTTTTTTGAAAATTTGACAAGTGTTATTTTATTCAGCACGTAAAACTGCACTACGTTGCCTTTCACAGTTTTTTTCCGTCTCTTACAGCAACCGAGTAAAATCAATTTAAAAAAATTGGCACCACATTTTTCAAAATATCTAGTTGTCATTAACTTTTTTGAAAATTTGACAAGTGTTATTTTATTCGGCTCGTAAAACTGAACTACTTTGCCCTTTACAGTTTTTTCCCATCTCTTATAGCAATCGAGTAAAATCGATTCAAAAAAATTGACACCACATTTTTCAAAATATCTAGTTGTCATAAACTTTTTTGAAAATTTGACAAGTGTCATTTTATTCGGCACGTAAAACTGCACTACTTTGCCCTTTACAGTTTTTTTCTATCTCTTATAGCAACCGAGTAAAATCGGTTTAAAAAAATTGACACCACATTTTTCAAAATATCTAGTTGTCATCGACTTTTTTGAAAATTTGACAAGTGTCATTTTATTCAGCACGTAATGCTGCACTACTTTGCCCTTTACAGTTTTTTTCCATCTCTTATAGCAATCGAATAAAATCGATTTAAAAAAGTTAACACCATATTTTTCAAAATATCTAGTTGTCATTAACTTTTTTAAAAATTTGACAAGTGTCATTTTATTCGGCATGTAAAACTGCACTACTTTGCCCTTTACAGTTTTTCCCATCTCTTATAGCAATTGAGTAAAATCGATTTAAAAAAATTGCGACCACATTTTTCAAAATAAATAGTTGTCATTAACTTTTTTGAAAATTTGACAAGTGTCATTTTATTCGGCACGTAATACTGCTCTACTTTGCCGATAATAAGTAAATAGTGCCAATTTTTTTAAATCGATTTTACTCGAATGCTATAAGAGATAGAAAAAAATTGTAAAGGGCAAAGTTTTAGATAATTTTACACTAAATAATAAAATTTTATCAAAATTTTTCCATCGACATTAGCTTCCGAGATATTACATTTTCTTTAACGAAAACCATAGTTGGCCATGGCTCATTACTTCCATCCTCCAAATTAACAACCCCGCAACTATGTTAAATACAAAAATAAGAATCCAGCCGGCAGAACTCACCCGTATAATCCATCATACTACTGGGCGTCGAACTAATATCACTGGAACCGTCGTCGAAAACCCTCCTTTTCGATATCAGCCCGGGCAGGCTGCCCGGCCCCGACGGCGAAGGCAGGTGTCTGACCGGACCCATGCCCGGCGAGGGGGCCCTCCGTGGAGGTGTCGCCCGGCCCAGGCCGCTGTCCGTGTCGCCGTACCGGTACGCGAAGCTGTCCTGATCGGTGCTGCTGCCTAAACGCAAACAAAGAAGAGTCTTTGAGCGGTCCGAGTTGCTCCGGCACATCGGTATTAAACAGTCACCACAATTTAAACGAGTTACAACGGTGCAAATACGATTTGCGTTAATAATTAGCCGAGAAGAATTAGAGTTTATCCTGCTACCAAAATTATTCGAGTGTATCCAGTGGATTTCACAAATGTAACTCTGGCTTAAATGATTTATTTGTTTGTTTACTTTTTTATTCGTTAATTGTAAAATTTCCCGGTAATGGAAAATTAACCTATTATTATTATTATTATTAAATAACATAATGCTGGTATTATATTTTCGGCTGTGTAAACGATCCTTCAAACGGTAAACCGAATCCATAATTTGAGGTTAGGTTCTCTTTCACAATGTTTATTAACAAATTCTTTTTAGTCGGAGAGACAAATAAAAGCAGTGAAACAAAACCAAGTGTTTTAATTAATCAAATTATTTAATTAATCAAATCAAAAAAAAATATATTTTTCGCTTATCACTTGGTGAAAATAATAAAAGATAAATCAAAAAGTAACACTTGGTTTGTTTGACAAATTTATGAAAAAAAAAACAAATGTTAATTTTTAACAAATCTTTTCTATTTCGATGTACTCTAACCTTAAACCTCTTCTCGAGGCTCCATTTCAATAACATTTCAAAAAAGTATTCGGTGACCGACAGTCAAAGAACGTTTTACACAGCTGAAAATATACCCGGCTTAAATAAATGTTTGTGAAATCCACCGTATGGGTTATTTGTTCGTTCCCATAATGAACTGCAAAAAAATCTAAAATTAAAAATGCGGAGGTGTGCTCAGACACTGCGCACACCTCCACCACATCTGAAGCACAAGCTAACGTCGTTTCGCTTACATCTTATAACATCAAAACACACATGAACGGGTCTGTAAATGTAAGACTACACTAGAATGTTTGTCATGTTTCTGAATGTACCTGGGGACTGATTTAAAACAAAAATAAATAAACGCAACGCAAAAGCCATGGGTTTAACAAACTAAACTTATGCCATCACGTCATACCAACATAACAAACCTGAAAGAAAAAATTAAAAAACGAAACCTGGGGTGGGGGGAGGTGTGCACCACAACAACAACAACGGGTATAACCATAACATAAATAAACCGTGAACCAATCCAAGCATGTCAAAAAATTCAGGCATCATTTACCATCACCACATTTATGTAAGTAAACAACCACCACATCTAGGGGGACGCGGTGTGTTTGAAATAAACGTTTTATCGGTGTCACTGTTGAAGTTATTCGTATTCTTTTGTTTAGTCTACTGAAGTAACACTAGTCGTCGGTTTTGAATATAATTTAACAACCGTTAAACACTTCGCGCCGATGCCGCTTTGATTGAGTTATTGCATAAGGTTTATTCAAAAATTCCTTGTTACCCTTTTCTACGAAATATTATTCCACTGTCACAGACTTACTCATTTATTTAAAAAATATGAAAACATATTTCATAGATGGCGTTGTTTTCTTCTTTTTTTTCGATTGGGCGTGAAGAGGTTAAGGGGGTAAAAACATCGGTTTTTATCTTCCCGAGCAAATAAAAGATGCAAAAAAGTTTTATGGCTTTTAAAAATTCAGGGGGGAGCATTTTCAAAAAATCTGATTGCGCAATTATTAAGTACATTAAAAGCCATAAAACTTTTACTTTAGTATTTTTTATTATTTCGACGATATTTTGGAAAATAAAAACCAATTTTTCTCACGTCAGGGCACGTAGAAAAAAAATCACTTATTTTGACATAAACTACAATATATCAACATATTCAAGGCTTACCGAGTGTTACTTGTAAGAATGTTTGCGTTCACATACCATCAATAAACTAAACAACTGAATCCTTCAACTATTTACAAGCGATTCCGATAACAAATTTATTAAAAAAAAAACAACGGGGATGAGACACAAATTAAAGTGAGAAATAAAGAAACTTAATAACGAAGGGGTTTTACCAGCGGACAGAGAGCAAGAGAGTACAAGACAATTAATAATTAATTAAGGTGGTGTGGTAATCTTTGTCTTACCGTACAAATTCATCATAGAGTTTGACTTGCGACCTTTAAAGTTTTGATAAGTGGAATACTTAGGCCTTCCTCGGGTCTGAGCGGGCGACGGGTCTGCAAATTACATACACATACAACCTACAACCTCCATTCCACTCAAAATATCTCTTTGCACAGGTACACAATGTTATATGCTTACACTAATTTTTCCGGTGTCCCCGGCCCACACACAAACCGCGCAACACTCCCTTCAATCAATACATGGTGCATCGTCGGACAAGATGATTTTGAATGAAATGGGGACGTGCCGCGCGCAAACACATCTAACTCATAAAGCTACACACATATCAATAGAGTGGAGGTTCGTAATGTATATATAGTATATATAGAGAAAAAGTGGGAGGAGCCAAATTAGTGTATTCACTTCACAGTAAATTCACGCACGAGCAATGTCGGGCTTACCTCGCGACGTCTTGTACGAGCTGCGCCTCCCGAGGGTCTGGTTGGCGCTGTGGCAGGGCGACATGCCCCGGCTGTCGTCGGGGGAATCTGCAACACACGCAACGCGGCGAGATTGTAGCGAAAAGCGTTTCGGGTCGGCAATGCGGGTACCGAACAAGACAAACCTTTGTATAACAATCCACTACTAGCTAAACTATCCTGCGAACCTCTGTAATAGTCTCGTTTCATGGTGGATGGGGTATACGAGTTAGCTGGTTAGGAAATAAAAAAGAAAGCAGCAAATTAATTAAAACAAAATTAAAATGTAACAAAACAAAAAAAATTGTTAGAAAATAGAAAGCGCGGCTAATGGCTTAAATTTTTTGTTTTCATGGAATCTTGAGTTCGCGTCGCATTGAAATTTGAGAAGCGTGGCGACATCTATGTGAATAAAACCGCAATCATGTTTTATTTATGTAATCGAATTTACCATTTACCATTTTTTTTTAAATAATACATTGACACACATGCTAGAAATTTTGATAAATTAAGCTTATATATAGTGTCTTTACAACTGTCCAAAAAATATTACCCGAATTCTGCTGTAAGAAAAATGGTTGCGTTTTGAGACAAAAAATGGACTTTTTCCAGAAATTGCTCTGTAAATTCCACATTTCTTGAGGCACATGCTTGAAATTTTGACAGAACAAGCTTAAATGCCACGTCTTTACAACTGTCGAAAAAGTATTACTCGAATTCTTCTGTAAGAAAAATGGTTGTGTTTTGAGACAAAATTTGATGACCAAAAATGGACTTTTTCCAGAAATTGCTCTGTAAATTCCACATTTCTTGCGACACATGCTTGAAATTTTGACAGATCAAGCTTAAATGTCATATCTTTACAACTGTCTAGTAAATATTATCCAAATTTTGCTGTAATAAAAACGGTTACATTTTAAGACAAAATTTGTTGACGAAAAATTGAATTTTTCCAGAAATCGCTCTGTAAATTCCACATTTCTTGCGACACATGCTTGAAATTTTGACAGATCAAGCTTAAATGCCATGTCTTTACAACTGCCGAAAAAGTATTACTCGAATTTTTCCGTAAGAAAAATGGTTGCATTTTAAAACAAAATTTGATGACGAAAAATGGACTTTTTCCAGAAATTGTTCCGTAAATTCCACAATTCTTGCGACACATGCTTGAAATTTTGACGGACCAAGCTTAAATGTCATGTCTTTACAACTGTCCAGAAAGTATTATCCAAATTATGTTGTAACCAAAATGGTTGCGGTTTGAGACTAAGTTTGATGACGAAAAATGGACTTTTTCCAGAAATAGCTCCATAAATTCCACAATTCTTGCGACACATGCTTGAAATTTTGACAGACCAAGCTTAAATGCCAAGTATTTACAACTGTCGAGAAAGTGTTACTCAAATTCAAGTTCCTCTTAAAATTATATCCAGAATATCGTCAGCGCCATCTATCATTTTTTATTGCAATAAGTGATTATTCATTGCCATTTCACATATTAATTATATCTAGAATATTGTCAGCGCCATCTATCGTTTTTGTTTTATTCTAAAGTATGTTCAGTGATTATTCATTGGCATTTTACAGGAAGCGAAAAATACTCTTTTTTTAAGTTCCTCTTAAATTTATACGCAGAATATCGTCAGCGCCATCTATCATTTTTTTATTGTAGTAAGTAGAAGTTCCTCTTAAAATTATATCCAGAATATCGGCAGCGCATCTATCATTTTTTTATTGCAATAAGTAAGTTCAGTGATTATTCATTGACATATTAATTATATCTAGAATATCGTCAGCGCCATCTATCGTTGTTTTTATTGTAAAGTATGTTCAGTGATTATTCATTTTTAAGTTCCTCTTAAAATTATATCCAGAATATCGTCAGCGCCATCTATCATTGTTTTTTTTTTACAATAAGTAGGTGCAGTGATTATTCACTGACATTTGACAGGAAGCAAAAAATAACCTCTCTCTGTTTTTAAATCTTAATTACTTGATCGTTTACTTTCCTTTCAAATCTTGGGCAAACGTGGGTTAAAGAATACAAACACGATGTGTGCCATCTGTTGAAGATTTTTGTCATCATAAGACGAATATTGTTAAAATAAGCAATAATGTTCAAACTTAAACAAATCAATCTAAATTCTACCGCGGTGGAGGTAAGGCTTTTGAGCTGTATTTAACTCAATGTTAACTAAATCACTCGTTATAATACAATTTTTGTAAAAAAGTATAAAAGCATCAGCAAAAAAATTGATTCGAAATTATAGGACGGCAAATTTCATTTTGCGGACTACTTACCCGTCAGGTTCGTGTTGGAGCCCTTCTTCCCCCTTGCCGAGTGCAGCATGCCCTCGGCCATCTCGACCGAGCCGCTGTCGATGTGAATGGTTTTGGGACGGGGGCGGGCGGTCGAGCCCTTCGCCCGCAGCTTCGGTGTCGGTTTGAGGGTGTTTAAGGCTTTGTCTACGTCTTTTCCCTAAAAACGAGAATAGAAAAGTGATTAGTAAATATCATTTTTTGGTTATATAAAAAAAATATATAGTTTTTCTAAATTTGATGATCAAAATCTGACCGACTCTTCTTATTCTTATGTTAACAAAGGTGACTGGTGGATTGGCAATACGGCCAATATCCGTAAAAAAAAAATCTTACTTTTTGCACAAACATAATTGTAGATTCCATATCCAATAAGATTATCTTGAATTAATCCTAAAATGTGTGACTTTGCAAATTACTGATCAATTTTTTTTTCAAATTTCTCAAAAAAAATGGCGCCGGCAAAATTAAAATTTGATGATCAAAATCTGACTTTTTGCAGAAACACGACTGCAGATTCCTTATCCAATAAGACAAGTTAATGAAACTATGCCAGATAAATCCTAAAATATGTGACTGTGCAAATTACCAATCAAAATTTTTTCTGAAAAAAAAAATGGCGCATGTAAAGTTTAAATTTGACAATCAAAATCTGACTTTTTGAAGAAACATGGCCGTGGATTCCATATGCCATAAGAAAATTTGATCAAAGTATGTCAGAATAATCCTGAAATGTGTGACCTTGCAGCAAATTATTAATCAATCTTTTGTTCAATAATTGTGTGGTGTAAAACGGCCTTTAGTCATAACTCAAAATCTGTGTTTCAACAACGAAAAATAAATAAATTATTTCTACTCACGAGCGACCAATAAATAAACGACATTGCGGAGGCGTGAGGTATCCGATCCGGCTATTCTGAACATGAAGGTGCACTGACACCGCACGCATAAATAAGTGCATAACCGTAACTGGAAGCACAGCCGCGTGCACTTCTAAAATAAGGAAGTGGGCTTCTAAAAATAGGCACCCACGCACATCACAAGAAGTGCAGACATTTATACACAAACACCGACACACATGCACACACACACACACCCGCACGTTTTGTCCCTCTAAAATATAAAATCTTAAAATAGTCACCGACAATCTCGAGAATTAGGAGTATAATAGATTTAACGGATATGGCTGTATCTTTTAAATTTTTAACACGGTGCGAGATCAACGTGGTGTCTCACTTTTAAAACAATCGGAGGGATGTAAAACCCCACCCAGTGGTGATTTATTTTCGGAATAATAAAGTAGAGAGCGTTCAAAATTTCAAACTTTAAACCATTAATTCTAGATTTTTTTTAACCTCTTCAGGGATAAATTAATTTTGAAGTTTCAAATCTTTTAAGAAACAATTTATATCTCGGCAGTAGGACTGGACAGAAGGTATCTGCATGGAAATGCTCAACTGTAGCAGCTTTCAGAGCTTGACACGAGATGGCAGTATAGAGCTAAATCAAATTTGTTTGAAATGTGTTCGTCATTTTTTAAAAAGTACACAAATGTGTTTCTGTCCCTGAAGAGGTTAAATGGAACACCCTATATATTTTTACATATTCTAAGGCAGAATTTATTTCTGCATTGATCCATACTAGCATTCCCTATACCTATCTCCTTTTGTTTTTTAGATATGAACTCGAGCGGCGCCGCTACGGCGCCCAGACGATTTGATGCGTCCACTCGAGCGGCGCTGCTACGGCGCCCGGGAGGTGTGATGCATCCTAACCTCACCTAACTTAACCCAATGATTTTAAAGTACCTGTAACTCGCCTCGGGCGAACCAGCAACTCGTCTCGCGCGAAAAATGCCTCGAGTGCAAAGGGTTAACATGTTTGCAAAAATACATCGTCACGTGCAATAACTGTATTCTTCATTGTCGAAGCTACTAACCATTTTGCTAATGACTTACTTCTCTCTCGGCCTCCTCGATGGCCTTCTTCATCTTGTGGTGCTCGAGGATGGCCTGCCTCCTGGCGGCCTGCTCTTCCCGCTTGCGCGTCTTCTCGTCCTCCTTAGCCTTTTCCTTCTCCCTCCAGGCCTGGGCCTCCGCCTCCTTCCGCGCCTTGCTCTCCTCCTGCTGCTGCCTCCTCTGCAGCGACAGCATCAGTATCCGCTCTTTTTTCCTCTCCCTCTCGTCGATGATGTCCTGAGCGAAAGAAAGAAATAAAATGCACGTGAAGTTTTTCTCTTACTAACGACTTTAAATTGAACGAAAATTGGGAAGACCTTAAATGGCAACGTTAAGACAATAGATGTCGCTTTAACGGCCGTACGGGTCTCGTACGGTTATACTCTGTTCACATTCTATTCTCGTAGATTAGACTTTTTTGACATCTTCAGTGACAAACACTAGAAAATGAAAAGTACAAACACGGCTATGAGAAAAATCTAACGGTTTACTTCAAATATATTAATACGCGACGTCGCCAATAGACACATTATTGACAGTTTGTTATTCTTATTGTTCTAGATTTCCGACACGGAGAACGTTCCAAATGATGTGACGAACCAACTGCACGCACACCTACAAGGTAAGACTCTTGAGTACGATTTTCGTAATAAATTAAGTACATTTTTGTGGCAACCAAGTGGAATTTCTGTCACTCAAGATGTCAAAAAAGTCTAATCTATGGGTACAGTGGGATCAGAAAGTCGAAAATAGTTGGCAGCACATTTTCTGAAAATAGGGATAATAATTCACGTATTGTTATGTTGGCTGCCTGGATAAGCGTAGTACATAAGAATTTTGTCTATTTTGACGACTTGTGGTTTTTTGAGGTTACTTGTTTTAAAACAAGTGAAACACAAACGAGTTTGGACAATTGTTAATTAAATGATTTAAAGAAGAATTAAATAGTTATTGTTGCCCCGACAAATTAATTTATTTATAGAAACTGTGAGGTGTGTTCAACAGGTTGGAGAGTGGGATAGGGCCCACCCGCCCTCTCGAGAGTGGGATAGGGCCCACCCGCCCTCTCCCACCCGCCCTCTCTCGTTGGAGAGTGGGATAGGGCTCACCCGCCCTCTCTCGTTTCCACTTCAACTTCACCCATAAACCCTCCTCATTGGTGGTTTTGCTACGTTTAAAACTCCAGTGATTCGACTAAGAAATTTTAAAAAACAAACGGTGCTTTTTTAGGTTAGGTTTAACCCTGACAAAGCCTACTACCGTGAGAATTAAATGTGGACTGAGTATAGTTCCGTCGTCACGTATAAATTCTTCCGCGTAAACATGAAACGGAAGATCTTCATATAACCTCTACTCACTACTCAAGGTCATACTAATACTGTTTGCATGAAACATTCGTATTTTTGGAAATGTTCAAAGAAGCGGCACAATTTTGAATACCCGAAGGTTGCCAATAAAAATTCCGAAAGTTTACGTTTAAAATTTTCGCCGATTTTTGTAATTCAACTTACCGGATCCGGATTGCTCAGGTCCCCTATGATGATGGCCGACGCGGCGTTGACCCTTTCCTGCTCTTGATAGGCGGCGTCCCTCCTCTGCCTCTCGAATTGCTCCCTCTTCCTGGCGTCGTCCGCTTCTTTCTTCATCCGCTCGTGCTCCAGTTCCCTTTCCAGCATTCTGCGCCTCTCCAGTTTATCCTGCGATGAAAAATCGAGCAATACAAACGTGAAACATTTACAGTGGCAATAAGTATAACACCGCATTCAAGAATTTGAGGTTAGCTTATGTAATCGTATAACCTAACCTCAAATTATTACATGTGTAATGTAATCGCATAACCTAACCTCGAATTACATAACAGAATATTTACTCTACGATATATTTTTTTACCTTAAATCCCCTTCCGAGGATCCATTTCTAATTTAAAGAATAACGTTTCAAAAATGTATTCGGCGACTGACAATACACATTTATTTATTCATGTACGGTACACCCTTTTTATAACTAATTGTATTATTAAGGTGTGAGCCACAGAATTTTGTTTCCGAGTTGGCCATGCTTGTGGCTCACACCTTATAATACAATCAGTTACAAAAAGGGTGTACCGTACATGAATAAATAAATGTGTATTGTCAGTCACCGAATACATTTTTTTTGTTTCTGAGTTGGCCACGCTTGAGAGAGAGAAACATAGCAGTCATGTCTGAGATTAATTCATTTTATTTAAATCTAATTCTAGTCTCATGATGTAATAATATGCGACATACTTCATTTATCTCACAGCCAACTCTGAAACAAAATTTTGTGGCTCACATGATTAATTAAATACACAGAGTAAACAATAAATAAAAGAAAATCAATAACAATAAACACAACTCAGTCACAAAATCAATAGAATAAAGAACGTTTACACAGCTGAAAACATAATCCTGGCTTATGAAAAACCCAGTTTTGTAGTAGGGTTGCGGTGATTGTGGGCAAAATAATGGTGGCGGCGATTAAATTTTCTGGTTTTATTCGTAATATAATTCTTCATACAACGATGGTGCATGGCGCGTTCGCTGCCACCGACACGCTAATGCATCCAATTTTATATTTGCGTATGTGCAATCCCAATTGCAGCGAACGTGTTAACCGTAAAACTCTGCATGTGAACAACTTCACCCCGGTTCATCGAACATAATTCTCCGCGCGTGTGTTCAACAATACCAACCCAAGTTATTGGCGCTAAATTTAAATTATCTGCCCACAGCTTAAATAAATGTTTGTGAAATCCACCGTTAAAGAACAAAGAATTGTGTGCGATAAATACCTGCGCCTCTCGCTCCCTGTCCCGCTCCGAGGAGTCGTCGTCGTCGTCCATGAAGCCGCGCTCCTTCTTGGGGGAGCTGCCCTTCTTCATGCGCAGCGGGGGCTTCGGCCGCTTGGGCTGCTCGTTGTCGAAACTGATGTAGAAGCCCTGGTGGCCGCTCGGGTCCGAGCCGTTGTCCAGGCCGCTGATCTCAGCGTTGGACGGCGGCGGAGGCGGCGACTCCCGCTGCTCGAGGGGCGGCGAGGGCTGGAACGAGTTTCTCGTTATGGGGGGCCTCGTCGGCGACGGTATTCTGTACGTTCTGCTGCCCGACGTTATATTTAATCTACTTAAACCTAAAAGAAAAAAAAAAACACATAGTGAATGAAAGTAGCCACAAACAATGCAAACGGTAGTAAAGGTTGAATCCAAGGTCAACTTTGTGAAAATGTGATCAAATCTTCATTCCTTCTACCAAATTTTATTCCATTAAATGTCAGTGGCGCCGGTTTGCGGGTTTTTACGTACATTTTTAAACAAAATAAATCACAAAAAACATTTTTCTTTGACATTAAGTACTAATTTATGATTAAATGTAAATTAGATATTTATTTACCATACTTTGAGTTAGGCAACTTATTATTCACACCATATCACTTGGACACTACTATAAAGGGTGCCCGGATTTCGTAGGGACAACATGGGCAACTTTAGCTTTGAAGAGATAGAGAGATGGTCAAATTAGCAAAAAGGTGCAGGTTCATTGAGAATCCACCCCCAAATCCCACTTGTCATGGCCCCCACAATAAAAATTAAAAGAAAATCTGAAATTGAAGAAATTGGGAGATTTAGTTTTAATTTGTATTTTGAACAAGTGAGCCATGACAAGTGGGATTTCGGAGTGGATTCTCAACGAGCCCTCGAACCTGCACCTTTTTGCTAATTTGACCATCTCTCTCTCTCTTCAATTGCAGAAGTTGTCCATGTTGTCCCTACGAAATCCGGGCACCCTGTAGATGGATGTAGTATTTGACTCGTGTAAAGATGTAATTCTGATGGCATTTAACAAATATTACTATTACCATTGAATTGAATTTTGGGTTTAAGGCGCATCGACATCTAAGGTCATTCGTGCCACTACTATTAAACCTATTTAAAATCACCCTGTATAACTAAGAGACGGACGTCGTTATCCTTTCATTACCTTCGCTAATTTGTTCGTCTGGATTGCCGATGAAGGATATGCTCTGTGGGGCCATGTCGTCGACGGAGGGCGCCGGTATGGGGGCGTGTATGACGGACTTGCGCTCGGGCCGGACGGGCTCGATGTGCTGGAGCGACACGGGCGAGGCGCGTTTGTTCACGTCCAGCAGCTGCGATATCTGGCGGTGCTGCCGGTGCTGCGGCGAGGTGCTCGGCGTGCTGTGGTGAGAGCCCCCGTACAGCTGCTGGTGCTGCTGGCTGAGGGTGAAGCCGGAGCCGGCGCTGCCGCCGCCTCCGCCATGGTGGTTGTTCATGCTGTGGTCGCCGCTGCCGTTCTGGTACCTGTTGTCCTGGTACCTGTCATACCTGCAATTTAAAACGCAAGGTTGTTGTCGAGAATTCTAATTCAAGAGTACGGAAACGATTAAACCGTTTATCGAAAAGGAAGAAGAAAGTATCGCTTCGGATTACGGTACTTGATAAGATTGGAGTGGCGGCACATAAAACATTTACACCATTTAATACGGAGGGTGGTGGGTGGGCACTACGCCACCCTCCAAACAGTGAAACGTAAACGAGAGTTTTGCATGTGGAAATCAGTGGATGAAACACTGAAACATTGACATTATATTTTTGCTTTGATAATTTAATTCATTTGTAAAAACCCTGGGCTCTGTTCAAATGATATTGGATTGTAGCATAGGGGCCACCCACCACCCTCCGCATCCACTTTAACCTAACCTATAAAACTCTGTGTTATTCAACGAAATTTCTTTGTAGTCATCTCAAATATCGGAAGTTAAAAAATCACGAAAAACCGGGTTTGTGGTTAAATTACCGTTGATACGGAGGGCGAGCACAATTCTACCCACCATCCAAATTTGAAATTTTGCAACACTATGCATTTAAATGTTACATCCCTTTTGGTTCAGGCCGCAAGTATTTACAAGTTAATTTTTAACCGCAAATATTTACAAGTTAATTTTTAACTTATAAATATTTGCGGCCTGAACCAAAAGGGATGTAACATTTAAATGCATAGTGTTGCAAAATTGGATGGTGGGTAAAATTGTGCTCGCATTGGAATTCATACGGTGTGCACGAAGCAATTGGTCATCCTGTATATATGTTAAAACACGTGTAACGTATGTTCATTAAAAAAAAAACCTAGAGTGTGCCATGATTTATTATTTTCAAAAATAAAAAACCATGGCACTCTCGAGATTTTGTTTTTAATCAACATACTTATTATTTTAAAAATCAAAAAATAATGGCCTCCTGAGTTTTTTTTTTTTAATGAACACACATTAACAATGCTGTTTATGTAATCACCAGAAAATTTAACATTAACACGTTGGCTGCCGCCGACGCGCTAGTGTGTCCGACTTTATATTTGCGTAAATGCAATCCCAATTGTAGTGGCAGCGAACGTGTTAAATACCTGCAGAATGTTCGTTACACACCACACAAAGTTCACTGAATAAAATGACAGTAAACCTGCTGGATACACATTACACCACAAAAAATCCACTTCCGATGAAGTTCACCGAATCAAACGACGGTAACAACAGCACCAACACATCCGGAATAAAAAATTGTACCAACCATAACCGATTCTTTTTTTTTTTCAACAAATATTTGTTGCAGACATGTCGAATTGAAGAGACTCGAAGGCAGCAAAAAAAATTAAGGAATGCCACATGATTGTATAAAAGTGTATGCGGACATAGAAAGTGCGCATTACGAATTAATTTATACGGAGAAAATTTTATTAAAACATTATTTACGCATGAATTAAAAATTGAATATTGCAATTTGCAAAGAGTGGTATTGCGGCGGTACGCTCGAGCGAACAGGTTAAGTGAGAAGGTAGTCGTCATTTTTTTTGACAAGAATTTTAATATATGAAATTTAGGAGAAAAATTATCATTTTTCAAAAACGATAAAAGTTATATCAAATTTTTGCGAATAATAATTGTAGAGAATGCCGAAATGAGCAACTTATAAAGAATCCGTTTTTTTCAAAATGCCTTTAGATTTTGAGTAAAATCGAATGCCAAATTAAAATTTCACACTTGTAATATTAGCGCAGACATTTCCAAACGTCAATTTTTCTCGTAGACTCGATACAATAGTAGCCGTTGGTCATGGTTATTTAACCACTTTGCGCCCATGAAGCTTTGATGAACATAAAAAATCAACAAATTAAAAACTTTACTTGTTGCAGAAAGCATTAGATAAATAGAAGAAAACGAAATGTAGCCTGAATATATGAATATTCAACCTGTTCGTTAATCTGCAAGCAAAAAATTAAGTCTTACTAAGACTATAAATCAATTTTTTATTGCTGTTACCTTTTTCTATGAAATATTATTCCACTGTTACACACTTACTCACTTATGCAAATATGAAAAAAATATTCCATAGATGGCGCTAAAGGTGTAACTTTTTTTTGTAAAATATCTTTGCTTCCTTTTCTTTTGTCGCTACATGGCGACCTGGGCGTGCAGAGTTTAACCGATACTATCTCTGACGTCCGACAAGGAAATGCCATTGACAAGAATTAAAAAAACAAACGAATCATTAAAACTCTCACCTGTCGACGGTGGAGTCGTGCAGTAAAAATCCACCGCCGGCGCTCTGCGGCTTCCCCCAGGTCCTCATCTCGGGCTGGTAACTCTCCGACACGACGGCAGGGGGCTGCGCCTGTTGCGCCCAGGTCCGCCGTTGCGGCGCCACCGGCGCGGGAGACACCGACTCCTGCTGACCGTGCAGGAAAAACTGCGACTCCTGTTGCATCCTCGCCTGCTGGTAGAGGGACTGCGGGATGTGCGGCGCGCTGGCCGATGATTGCAAAGGAATGTATATTCCTGAAAATATATATTTTTTTGACTTCGACTTTCGCCATTTTGTTTTTATAACTTGACCTTAAATCTAAAATAAGTTGACTGGGATACAACAGGCGAAAGGCCAGTCGATGAGGGGCGTAATAATATTTTGTAACTCTGCATTTGTAATCATTTCTTGCAGTGACGGCTTCCGGGGTGACTCAAGGTACAAGAGGTGGTAATACAGATCTCTGCAACCAACCCTACCCATCTGTATTGCTACCTCGGCCGTACTATGAGAAACCCCGTGAGTTGTCACTGTGGCAGAGGTGGTAATACAGGTCTCTGCAACTGACTCTACCTATCTGTATTGCCACCTCGGTCGTGCCATGAGTCACCCCGCAAGCTGTCACTGTGGCAAAGGTGGTAATACAGGTCTCTGCAACCGACTCTACCTATCTGTATTGCTACCTTGGTCGTGCCATGAGTCACCCCGAAAGCCTTCACTGTGGCAAAGGTGGTAATACTGACTCTACCTATCTATATTGCCACCTCAGCCGTACCATGAGTAACCGCGTGAGCCGTCACTGTGGCTGCTGTGGTAATACAGGTCTCTGCAACCGACTCTTCATATTTGTATTGCTACCTCGGTCATACCATGAGTCACCCCGAGAGCCGTCACCGATTTCTCACCTTGTGAGTATGACGGGTTATACGGTTGCTGCGCGCCGTACATGAGGTGTTGTTGCTGCTGCTGCTGGAAGCCCTGTTGCTGGAGGTGCTGCTGCTGTTGCTGGAGGTGCTGCTGTTGCAGGAGCTGCTGTTTCTGCTGTTGGGCCTGCTGCACCAGCATCTGCTGCTGCTGCGCCATCTGTATTTGGTGTATGTCGGCCTGAAGGTCCTGTAGACTAGTGTTCATGCTGGAACGATTCAGACTGATCATAACAAAACGTACTTCAAATGATTAAGTCTCGATTTATGATATTGCGGCACAGTTTGGAGAATAAATTTCAGACGATTTTCGATGGTAAAGAAAAAACAATATTTGGTAATGTAGGACGCCACTAGGGCGACATCTGTTATCTTAAACATTGCAAAAGTCAACAAATGACATTAATATCAACAATTATGGATCGGTTTTGACAACATACATCTTAAACATTGCAAAAGTCAACAAATGATAATAATATCAATAATTATGGATCGGTTTTGACAACATACAACAGATGGCATTAAATATCTAATAGTAAAGTAATGTTTAATAAACCAAAGTTACGAATTATTCGATGAAAATATTCTTACTGAGATATCGATTGCTGGTACGTGTCCAGGTCCATGTTCTCCATGTCGGGCGTGCGACGGGTCTCCAGGAAGGGCTGGCTGTCCGGGTCCATCCACTTCCTCTCGATGTGACCGACGTCGTCGGACGCGTCCTGAAACCACACCCCCGCAACGAATCAGTCACGCCCCGCCAACGGGTCCGGTGAAAAGCGTTACGCGTACAACAGCAAAAAGAAAAGCGTACGGTGAAGTTAGCACAAGTGGTGTGTGTGTACCTTGAGAGTCAACGGTCTGGCGGGCTTGGCCGTGGTGGCGCTGGCCGTGTCCAGGGTGGGACTGGCCGGATCAGACCCGCCGCCACCCGCCATCAAGCTATCGACCATCGCGTCAGACGACGACTTTACCAAGCCACCTTTACCCTGAAAACAAAACCGACCACCGCAAGGTGTTACTACACGCCAGAGTTCCCCGGTGGTAAATCAAAAGACAACGAGGGTGCAAGAACTAATGAGGGTCGAGCGTAGCCAATTCATGAAACTAATTTTATACTACGGTGATCGTGTCACTATGTTTTGTACGTCTGCTCCATGCTGAATGGTTTTATCGGGGTGATCCTCTCGGTATGTTGTTTAACGGTAAGCTCGGAATTGAATAAAAACTTGTAATCCGTTTTTTAATCTATTTGCCATTTAGATGACGGGCGGGTGAAATATACAATTTAATATAATTTACTAGAAATACGAAGATATTTTGGTGGATATCATGTTCTGCGTGTTGGCAATATAGAAGTTTTAAATGTGGGTAATATCACAATCTGTAAATAGTCATGAATCTCAAAATACTAGTATTAGTGAAGGGATGGCAAATAGATAAAAAAAAATAGCATCACTGGAAATTAGTGACGCACAATGAATCATTCATAAAAGAACATATCTCGACTATGTTAATATAGAAAAAACAAAGAAAAATCAGTCGAGGTCCACAACTCGGGCGACTCATGCGGAGCCAGATTTTTTAAAAATGGGCCATCTCCTGCCAATACCTCAACTGTCGCACGAATTGTGGACCTCCTCCGAAAAATCATTAATCATCAACAGTATAACCTGCACCTTACCAATTCAGAGAGCTGGAATTAAAACGACAATTAACACCAACCAATCACCAGACTTAGCGTAGGAATCGAAATATGCGAATCGCGGTGCACCCACCTTGACGACGGCCTGCAGGAAGGCGGCCTTGCCCACCTTCTGCCTCTGCTTGTTCATCGCCATCTCGATGCGCCGCTTCTCGTTCTCGATGTGACGCCGCTTCTCCTCGAGCTTCATCCGGATGTCGCTCAGCTGGGAGGCGTTCACGTGGTCGCCCCTGCCGTCCTCGGGGTGCGCGTCCGGCTGCTGCTGGCTGTTGGAGCTCTGCTGCTGCCACGTCGTCGTGTTGGGCAGCGTCGCGAACGTCGTCGTCTTCTTCTCGTTACCGTTGGAGGTCGTGGTGGTCTTGTTCAGGAAGCTGGACTTGGGCGGCGCGCTGTCCTTCTCGGGCTGCATGTAGACCAGCTGGATGCCTGCGGAAACGAGTTCGATGAGATTAATAAGGAACCTGCGCACAACAGCCTCGATTGAATGAAATAAACAAAAACTTCAAAGGCTGCTGCGATCAGGTTCTCTATCCACCTCCTCCTTTATTACGCAACAACTTTACATACGTACCTAGGTTCTAACTGCGCGGCTACATCTTTACGGTTAAATCAGATTGCCAATAATTTTACAAGTTTCCGTTAAAGAAAACAATTATTTTAACGGTTGGTGAATAAATGCCAAACGAGAATCTAATGAATACAATGATTACGTTAAGAATCAAAATGTACCTCCGGGATCGCCAACGTTGGCCTTTTTGTTGAGGTCGGCGAACGACATCCGGCTCTGGGCTTCGCCGTCCACCAGGTCCTGGATGATGTTCTCCTTGTTCTTCTCGTGCATGATCGTCCTGAGGGAGATGTCGCCGCTGCTGTGCTGCCGCTTGAGCTTGTAGTTCTCCTGCTCGGTCTCGTGCTTCTCGCAGCCGTTGTCGTAGCCCAGCTGGAAGGAGCCGCGCGCGTCCTGCAGCGTCGAACGCACGGCGGGGTTCTCGATGAACTCGATCGGAGCGGCCGGCGCGGATATCTTCCTGCCCACGTGCACCGCAACCTGCGAACAATCAAAATTACGCTTGGTGAAACATTTGAGATCGAACGATATAAGTTTTGAGCCATATGCAATATAGGACTGTCCAACGCTTCTAATTATACTCTCACGCATCGTATGATACTTTTTCTGATGTATTCAACAGTTTTGGGTGAAATACTCGACGGAATAAGCCAGTCCAACGCTTTTAATTACAGTTTTGAGCACCTTGAGATATTTAAAAGTTTTGAGTGATATATATCTGACGATATAGGACTGTCCAACACTTCTAATTATACTCTCACAAATCGTATGATAATTTTTTTGATGTATTTAACAGTTTTGGGTGATATACTCGACGGAATAAGAAAGTCCAACGCTTCCAATTATAGTTTTGAGCATCTTAAGATATTTAAAAGTTTTGAGTGATATATATCCTACGATATAAGACTGTCCAACACTTCTAATTATACTCTCACAAATCGTATGATAATTTTTTTGATGTATTTAACAGTTTTGGGTGATATACTCGACGGAATAAGAAAGTCCAACGCTTCCAATTATAGTTTTGAGCATCTTAAGATATTTAAAAGTTTTGAGTGATATATATATCCTACGATATAAGACTGTCCAACACTTCTAATTATACTTTCGCGCATCGTATGATAATTTTTCTGATGTATTCAATAATTTTGAGTGATATACTCGACGGTTTAAGACAGTCCAACGCTTCTAATTACAGTTTTAGTCACCTTACGATAATTAATTTTTATATTTAAAAGTTTTGAGCGATATATTCTACTATATGAGACTGTCCAACGCTTCTAATTATATTTTCACGTATCGTATGATAATTTTTCTGACTTAATAAATAGTTTTGAGTGCAATACTCGTCGATGTAAGTTGGTACGAAACTTCCAATTGTGGTTTTAGAAAGCTTATGAATGTTTCTTTCAATATTTATGAGTTGTAAGTGATATATTTCAAGATATGGGAGTGTCCAACGCCTCTAATTGTACTTTCATGCATCGTATGATAATTTTTCTGATGTATTCAACAGTTTTGGGTGATATACTCGACGGAATAAGCCAGTCCAACGCTTTTAATTTTTGGTTTTGAGCATCTCAAGATATTCAAAAGTTTTGAGTGATATATATCCTACGATATAGGACTGTCCAACACTTCTAATTATACTCTCACGCATCGTATGATAATTTTTCTGATGTATTCAACAATTTTGAGTGATATACTCGACTGTATAAAACAGTCCAACGCTTCTAATTACAGTTTTAGTCACCTTACGGTAATTTATTTTTATATTTAAAAGTTTTGAGTGATATAGGATTGTCCAACGCTTCTAATTATATTATCACGCATCTCATGATAATTTTTCTGATGTATTCAACAATTTTGAGTGCAATACTCGTCGATGCAAGTCAGTACGACACTTCTGATTATGGTTTTGGGAAGCTTATAAATGTTTCTTTTAATATTTATGAGTTGCAAGTGATATATTTCACGATATGGGAGTGTCCAACGTTTCTAATTGTACTTTCATGGATCGTATGATCATTTTTCTGATGTATTCAACAATTTTGAGTGATACATTCCACGATATAGGACTGTCCAACGCTTCTAATTATACTATCACGCACCCTATGATAACTTCTCTGATGTATTCAACAGTTTTGAGTGATTTACACGACGGTATAAGACAGTCCAGCGCTTCTAATTGTAGTTTTGAGCATCTTGGGATATTTAAAAGTTTTGAGTTATATACATTCTACGATCTAGGACTGTCCAACGGTTCTAATTATACTCTCACGCGTCGTATAATAATTTTTCTGATATATTCATTTTGAGTGATACACTCTACGATATAGGACTGTCCAACGCGTAAAATAAATTGTACTTACATCCTTGTCTGGATTTCTTCCGATGAAGTTGATGTTGTCCTGGCTCCCGCCGAAATTTTCGATGGTGAGCTGCGAGTCGTCCGACGTGGAATTCCTCCTCGACCTCCTGCCGGCGTAAGTCCTCTTGTTCTCGTTCCAATTGCTCGGCCTGCCCGCCGCCTTGTTGTCCCCCCTCTCGTCCGCCTTCGTGTCCGTGTTCAGCTTCTCCTTGTTCGCCCGCAGCCTGGCCGGCACGAGGGGCTCGTCGTGTATGACCGAACTCAGCGTCGGGACGCCCTTTCCCCTGTGCACCACGAACGACTCCTCCGAGCCCCTCCTCAGGCTGTCCTCGCTCATCTCGGAGACGCTGTGCTGAAGCGAGTTGGTTTTCCTCAGGGTCTGATGCGTCGGCGTGCGGACGACTAAAGGGGAGAATTCGTTCAACGTTAGCTGGTCGTAATGTCGCGAAGGGGTTTTTTTTTTTTTTAGTTGTTAGTCCGAGAATATGTAGTAGTGAAGCCATGCGTTTGCAAAACGTGGGGAAACGTGCCATGCAGATGTTAGTGAGTAAATTATAAAAGACGGCTCCGAATGATGATGGGGGTGCGAAAAACCGGCCTCTTCCCTACCGAAACACCTCTAATAAGCTTTTCTAAAGAAATCAAAAATAACTACTTTACGGATGACTTCTATTAAAAAAAAAAAAAGATGCGCACGCACACAAATCGTGGAAGGGAAAAGTTTCAAAAGTGTCATTACAAACAAATAGTTTGTTATTTTCACGTTAAATGAAACGAGGCCAAGAGGCTACGCACTATAGACCACCGCGGTAATAATCTTACTTTTACTCGGAAGCTAGACGCGGATTCCAATCACTGTCCAACGGATGTATAAAAATGAATCGAACCGGTTGACACTTTATTTTAAAAAAATAACAAACCGTTCGTCTACAATCCACCCGTTTGGAAACTTCGACCCAACCCGATCAATTAATTTCCCTGATTTCGGCAACACGTGAATAGCAGGCAAAAAAAATAAAAAATAAATCAAACAAAAAAAAACCACAGGTGTGATTGAGTGAGAGAGAGTTCTATTTTTCTATGTTTGCATATTCGTTTTTTACCTTGGAACGCCTGCGAGGCGATAGGATCGGCCAGACCACTCCGCAGGTCAGGTATGGGAGTCATGACCGTGGGTGGTATGTTGCGTTTGTGCGCAACTCCATGGGCATTACGGGCCGGATACCCCTCTACACACACCACACACACCAAACAGGTTAGAATATAGGGATCTACACCGCCACCGCGTTCTACTAAAAACTATTAGACCCCGTCGCGTCGGTCCGTACAACGTTTGAGGCGACAAGCAGTTAGGATTATTAAATGCAAATTAATCAATTAAAGAAGCATCGGGATGCGCCATCAAAAAATCCTTACCGGGACCATATTATAAACATTGATGTTACCCGGTTAGTGAAATTCCGAACGTTAAGTTATGTTCTTCTTAGCAAAGAGAATCTTTGTTTGCAAAATTTCCCTTCTTTAGGTTCCTTCAACCTGGTGAGTTTCTCTTATCCTAATCACCGTTTAATTTAGAAATGTTGGGTTTATTTTCCTTTTCGATAAATCCACAGATCTATTTTTCAAATAGTTCCCTTGACATAACTTTACTTTTTTTAGTGAGGTTAATAACTATTTCACTCGATACAGTATCCGATTAATATCACCATTTTATTTAAAACCATCGGACGGTTTATTCTCCATTTTCGATAAGTCCAGTTTGATTTTTAAAATCTATGATTCAAATATTTCCTTCGACATAACCTCATTTTTTTTAGTAAGGTTAACAATTATTTCACTCAATATTGTGTAATATTAGCCCAAATTACGGCCCTTGTGGGCACCACCCAGTACACAAATGCAGCCTGCAACCTCGTAAGACTGCAACGAAGGTTATTTGTTGCCGTGTTGTAAATAAAATTCACTTAAATAACAAACCCCTTAGATTTGCAGAAGTAAGGTCGTTCACCTTACATCGATATCTATTACAATGATAAAATTAATTTAAATAAGGCTTAAAAGTTTGGTCGTATGGTCCCAGTTAAGATCATTTTAATATCTATTTTATTAGCAAGAAAAGCCAATTAGTACAAAATGAATAATAATCCCCACTGCCTGTTTGTTCAAAATCAAATAGCGCACATCCGAAAAATTTAATTTTTTTTTTTTGTCGTATACTCATGATGCATTCAAAGTTATAAAATGTATTCTATAACCGAAAATACAGCCCCCGGCAGTAAAACAGGGTTACCAATTAAATAAATGAATAAAGACGAAAAATGGCCGGAATATATGAAAATTAATTAATGTAAATTTTCAATAATTTAAATTAAAAAAATTACAACTTGTAAGAACACAGCTAGTAACAATGACCGTGTAGAGAAAACCCGGGAAAAATTACGTCACACTAAATCTAGATTTTGCAATTACCCCATACTTTCTTCCGGATGTGCGTTATATATCACAAACAGCAATAACTCGGACGAAATACAAATAATCCAACACCAAATCGGGCATTTACATAAATTTACATGTTTACGCCAATCAGATGGAGAGAGAGAAAGAGATGAGAGAACAGTCTGCACGTCCGGAATATGCGCGTATGTACGGAAAATGATAAAAATTAAAATAAAAGACGGAGACAGTGTTTTGCATTGTTTTTTTCTTGTTTAGTACGGCGAAAAAAATAAACTTGAAACGTTACGTAGAAGCAGCAACTAATCATTAAAAAAAAATTAGAGAGAGAGATGGGGGGGGGGAATAAATTTAGGCACATGGATTGATGTTATTTGTATTTTCAGTTTGTTGTTTTGTCGTAGAAAGAGAGAGAGATAGATAAAGAGGGGGCGGGGGGCGTGCAAACGGCGGCACTCACCTGCCGGCAGTTTGTCCATGCCCGGGTACCGGACGCACTTCACCGGGTGGATCTCCAGGAGGTTGAACAGGTCGGCCAGGAACACGATCAGGTTCTGTTTCATCGAACTGAAAATAATTAAAAAAAATTGACAGATGCTGACGGGTTAATCAAATTTTATTTGAAAGGAAAATTTTTATGTCATAATTCTGATTTTTTTAAATTTATTTAGGATTGTTAAAATGAGGCACAAACCAACCAAGTCCCTCATTTTAACGCTTTTTAAATTTGAAAAAAAAAAAATTTTTTGTCAGTTATTATTGATGGGGAGCTTCTTAAGACCATAAATACCAAAATTGAAGTGATTTGCTTAATTAGTATAGGAATTAATTTAGTTGAAGTGACATCTAGTGATAAACAGCAAAAATATGGATTGTCATAGTGAATATTGCGGTGGCAATTGCCACCACCAGGGCCAAAAGGGTTAACAATCCTGAATATTAAAAATATTTCACCACGTGATTAACGAGAACTAAATTCAACAATTTTTTTTTTTTTAACGGGTAACAGTTGATTCCTACAATAGTTACAATCACAACCTTCAACAACTCACCCTCTCATATACGTGACGTCCTCGGGCAGCATATGAAACACGGAGGCCGGCAGGCACCGGGAGCAGAACTCCTGCACCAGCCCGAGATTGTGTAGGCTCTCCGACACGGTGGGCAGGCTCGATATCCTGAGCTCCCGCCAGGGCAGGTCGTCGGGGCAGTAGTAGGATATGAGGCCGGCGAGGGAGACGCCGTCGCAGAGGTCCTTCAGCTCCTTCACCTTGGGTATGTCGACGGCGTGGGGGGGCTTGCCCCCGTTCACCTGCTGCCCGTTCTCGGAGGCGGCGGCCGAGTCCTGTTCGATGCGCTTCATCAGGGCCTCGTTCGTGTGGTTCACCCAGAAGAGGAGGCCCTGCTCGTGGTTTTCCGGCGGGTTCGACAGGGGCCTCCGGTCGTGGCTGAACCTCTGCACCGCCGCCACCACGCGGTCCGGCGTTACTACCTCTTTGGCGTACAGGACCATTATGGATTCCACCACGGCCATATGAGCACTCTTTAACAAAAATATCTCGTGAAAACAACTGGCAAAAATTGTGATGTTCAACTGTCAAAAATAGTGATTTTCAACTGTCAAAACTAACGATTTTCAACTATCAAAAATGGCGATTTTCAACTTTCAAAATAGTGATTTTGAATTGTCAAACGTTGTGAATTTTAACTGCCAAAAATAGAGATTTTCAATTGTCAAAAATCATGATTTTCAACTGTCAAAAATAATGATTTTCAACTGTCAAAAATAATACCTTTCAAGTATCTAAAATAATAATTTTCACCGGTCAAAAGAAATGATATTCAACTGTCAAAAATGGCGATTTTCAACTCTCAAATAGTGATCTTGAATTGTCAAACGTTAATATTTTCAACTGTCAAAAATAATAGATTTTCAACTGCTAAAAGAAATGATACTCAACTGTCAAAACTGTCGATTTCCTACTCTCAAAATAGTGATTTTCAACTGTCAAAAATAATACCTTTTAATTGTCTAAAATAATAACTTTCAACTATCTAAAATAATAATTTTCATCTGTCAAGAGAAATTATATTCAACTGTCAAAAATGGCGATTTTCAACTCTCAAAATAGTGATTTTCAGCCGTCAAAAATAAAGTTCTTCAACTGTCAAAAATAATAACTTTTAACTGTCTAAAATAATAACTTTCAACTATCTAAAATAATAATTTTCACCTGTCAAAAGAAATGATCCAACTGTCAAAAATGGTGATTTTCAACTCTCAAAATAGTGATCTTGAATTGTCTAACGTTGATATTTTCAACTGTCAAAAATAATAGATTTTCAACTGTTAAAAGAAATGATATTCAACTGTCAAAACTGCCGATTTCCCACTCTCAAAATAGTGATTTTCAACAGTCAAAAATAATAACTTTTAAATGTTTAAAATAATAACTTACACTATATAAAATAATAATTTTCATATGTCAACAGAAATTATATTCAACTGTCAAAAGCGGCAAAATCAACTCTCAAAGTAGTGATTTTCAGCCGTCAAAAATAAAGTTTTTCAACAGTCAAAAATAATAACTTTCAACAGTCTAAAATAATAACTTTCAACTAACTAAAATAATAATAATTTTCACCTGTCAAAAGAAATGATATTCAACTGTCAAAAATGGCGATTTTCAACTCTCAAAATAGTAATTTTAAATTGTCAAACGTTGTGATTTTCAACTGTTAAAAATAGGGATTTTCAACCATCAAAAATAATGATTTTCAACTGTCAAACATAATGATTTTCAACTATCAAAAGAAATGTATTCAACTGTCAAAAATGGCGATTTTCAACTCTCAAAATGGTGATTTTAAACTGTCAAACGTTGTGATTTTCAACTTTTAAAAATAGGGATTTTCAATCGTCAAAAATAATGATTTTCAACTGTCAAAAGAAATTATATTCAACTGTCAAAAATGCTGATGTTCAACTCTCAAAATAGTGATTTTCAACTGTCAAAAATAATAACTTTCAACTGTCTAAAATAATAACTTTTAACTATCTAAAATAATAATTTTCATTTGTCAACAGAAATTATATTCAACTCTCAAAATAGTGATTTTGAATTGTCAAACATTGCGTTAAAAATAGTGATTTCCATCTGTCAAGATTAACGATTTTCGACTGATAATAATAGTGATTTCAAACTCGCAAAAAACTTCTATTTTCAACTGCCTGCAAGGACTGTTAAAAAATGTGATTTTTTAGGGGTTGAAACGGTGATTTACAACTGTCAAAAATAGTGATTTTCAACTGTTAAAACAGTGATTTTGACAGTTGAATATCAGTATCTTAACAGTTGAAAAATCACCATTTCTGGCAGTTAAAAGTCACTATTTTTGACAATTAAATAACACCTTCAAAATTTTTGTCAGTTGAAAATGACAATGTTTTACGGTTGAAGAGAACCAATTTTTATGGTCGAAATTCCTCTTTTTGACAGTTGAAAATCACTGTTTTAACAGATGGAAATCACTACTTTTGACAGTTGAATATTTCTATTTCAGGCAGTTGAAAATCAAAATATTTGACAGCTACAAATCACTATATTTGACAGTTGAAAATCACCATTTAAGGCAATTTTTTACAGTCGAAATTACCATTTTTTGACAGTTGAAAATGACTGTTTCAGGCAATTGCAAATCACTATTTTAACAGTTGAAATTAATTATTGTAGACAGTTGAAAATATCAATTTTTGACAGTTGAATGTCTCTATTTCAGGCAGTTGAAAATCGATATATTTAACAGCTCGAAGTCACTATATTTGACAGTTGAAAATCACAATTTTTGACAGATAAATTTCCATGTTTTGACAGTTGAAAATTTCTACTTCAGGCAATTGAAAATCACTATGTTAACAGTTGAAATTCATCATTGTTGATTTTCAACTCTCAACATAGTGATTTTAAATTTTCAAAAGTTATGATTTCCATCTGTCAAAAATAATGATTTTCGACTTATAATAAGTGATTTCAAACTAAAAAAATATCTACTTTCAACTGCCTGAAATAGCGACGCTGGACTGTCAAAAATGGCGTTTTTTTCACGGTTGAAATAGTGACGTACAACTGTCAAAAATAGTGATTTTCAACTGTTAACACAGTGATTTTAATAGTGACTTACGACTGTCAAAAATAGTAATTTTCAACTGTCGACACAGTGATTTCAATAGTGACTTACGACGTCGAAAAAAGTAATTTTCAACTGCTAACACAGTGATTTTAATAGTGACTTACGACTGTCAAAAATAGTGATTTTGAACTGTCAAACGTTGTGATTTTCAACTGTTTAAAATAGGGATTTTCAATCGTCAAAATTAATGATTTTCAACTGTCAAAAGAAATGATATTCAACTGTCTAAAATGTTGATTTTCAACTCTCAAAATATTGATTTTTAACTGTCAAAAATAATAACTTTCAACTGTTAACACTGTGATTTTAATAGTGACTTACGACTGTCAAAAAAAGTAATTTACAACTGTTGACACGGTGATTTTAATAGTGACTTACGACGTCAAAAATAGTAATTTTCAACTGTTGACACAGTGATTTTAATAGTGACTTACGACTGTCAAAAATAGTGATTTTTAACTGTTAATACAGTGATTTTAATAGTGATCTACGACTGTCAAAAATAGTGATTTTTAACTGTTAACACAGTGATTTTAATAGTGACTCACGACTGAAAAAAATAGTGATTTTCAACTGTCCACACAGTGATTTTAATAGTGACTTACGACTGTCAAAAATAGTAACTTTCAACTGTTAACACAGTGATTTTAATAGTGACTTACAACTGTCAAAAATTGTGATTTTCACTTATCACCACTATGGAAGGTTGACCACTATGGTCAGTTGAAAATGACTGTTTGACGGTTGAAAAGGACCAATTTTGATGGTCGAAATTACTTGACAGTTGAAAATCACTATATTTGACAGTTGAATATCTCCATTTCAGGCAGTTGACAAACAATATATTTGACATTTTGGAAGGTTAAATATTGGACATGAAGTTGTTGCGTTTACTTCGGTCCATTCATTAACTACAAAATTACCCAAAAATCAGCTATAGCTCGTAATAGAGATTTAACATAACCTAACTTCGGACATTGATTGTCAGTGGATTATGCCATCCTTACAAAAAATAAAATCATTATTCATTTACCATTCTCAGCGGATTAGTTTGTATAAGCGTAGTTTCGGTGAGCTGGACGTCCGTCGGCTCGGAGACGCCCTTCCTGCTCAGCGTCTGTATGATGGCCCAGTGGTTGAGGTTGTGGTAGTTCGGGTCCGAGTAGATGTTGCCCAGGGCCAGGCAGTACATCTCCGCGTTCGCCAGGGCCCCCACGATCTGGGGCTTGAGGTGCTCCTGGTGCTCGTGGTCCCTGTAGAAGGGCTCCCTCAGGTTGTCCGGCACCTTGTTGTTGAACGCCTTCGACAGCAGCCATTTGACGGAGGCGCGCTGCTTCGCCTGAAAAGGGACACAAGTCAATAATCGCAAACTGCGCAGTCTTTAACGCATGTTTTGGTTAACAATTTGTATGTTGGGTTGCCAGCTGCAAGTACCAATCACGTATTCTTTCCACCGTGACAGCCGAGTCGTATATTGGGTTGCCTACTGTAACACTTAGTATGTTGGGTTGCCCCTGCAACTACCAATCACGTATTTCCACCAGGACAGTGGAGTCGTATATTAGGTTGCCTGCTATAACTACGTCACGTGTTCATTCTACGATGACAGCCAAGTCGTGTATTGGTATTGTGTTGGTTGCTACAACTATGGCACGTATTCATTTTACCACGACAGTCAAGTCGTATATTGGGTTGCCTACCACAACTACGCCACGTGTTCATTCTGCCATGGTTAAAGCGCTTTGACGGCCAAGTCCAGTTGTATTACAAAAGGATTGAAAAAACGATTGTTTCCCCTTTAGGACAAATACGATCTTGCTTGGTCTCAATGGATGAACATAACATCTCCATATAGACGTATTTCTATTTCCATCTCGAAATCCAGATGTGGAAATGTAAACACGCTTTGTTTCCTCAATTCTGGTTTTCGATTCTTTTTACGGAAAAAAAGTCGTTTCTGGATTTCCTCCGGCGGCGCCGTTCGCAGCTGCAGTTCATCGTTCTGAATATACGAACAGTTTAGAATAGAATAGAAGTGTGCGGCATCGCGATATATTATCGTAACAAATTACGAGGTACAATGGCGAACAACCAGGAAACGAGGAATTCCGAGTGATTAATGCGCGAGACTAGGTGTAAATATAGTACTTATAGGAAGTCTCTCTGGATAAATATAAGCGAATTGGTCGACGTGTAAATAAATGGAGCAGGTTTCAATGGATAGAGGGAGTGGTCGTAATGATGATATCCCACGATCTGATACTGAAATGCGTTTGTTGTGTAAGAGTTTACTTTAAGAAATGGACGGGATTAAAATTATGACGGTAACACAAAATATAAAATAGATACGGTTTTTAGAAAATTAGTTTAAAACAACGCAATATTAGAATTATGCACCGGTGGGAGTTGGAAATACAATTAGGAAACGTGTAGACGTAACACATTTAATTGCTCATTGAATATTTTTGGTTGGTGTTCCGCGAAAACAAAATTCCAGTTACGCCCACCAAAAATTCCAAATATCACTACCGCCGTGCGTTGTTTAATTCCGCCGAATTTAAATCGAGCTCATTAAATATTTATAGCGAAATTCGACTTCCTCGTAATGATTTACGCTTTCCTTTTTCTCTCCTATTCTTAGATCCCTGAATGTCGGCCGCATCTCATCGACCGACTATGCGGAAGTCATATGAAAATATGGCAGTTTCAGTTTATGTCTGTGTGTGTGTAATCTGATTTTACAGATGTTTCGAGGCACATTCAATATTGTATGCATGGGCCGTATTTACAAGAGAGGCAAATTAAACCACTATTGAAAAAAAAAATTATAGAAACGTTTATTTTTTTTTAATTTACACCATGTAGAAGTTTGTTTTTATTGGTTTGCGTTTGGCGGTGAAGCTAGTTCTAAACAGAAAACGCTTGCACCGGCAAAAAAGTTCATACGGTTGGCAACAGAAAAATGACAAGCTGAAATTGTCGAAACTATAGTAACTACTCCAAGTTAATAAAGTGATACCACATATTTGAACGTGTTCGTATGTATTTGTCATACACCGAATGATAGGTAGCGACATGGATTATAAAAATATTTATTTTTTAACTTGCACTATGTGAAAGTTCGTTTTTATCGGTTTGCTTGTACCGGCAAAAAAGTTCATACGGTTGGCACCAGAGGGCAGATGAATTGGAATGGACAAGCGACATCTAAACGCAGCCACTGAAACTAACACAAACACACACAGCCGTTCAGTATTTATGCATTTTTGTTTTTAACTTAACACATTCGTTTATTCGTTCAAACAAAGTTAATAAAATATTTTCTAGTGAGTAGATGAGTAAATTTTCATCAATCAATTTAACACTTTCGAGAGAAACGTGAAGTATTTATTGTGGTTGAAGTCGACGCGAGGAGCAAAACTCTGATTAATTATTAATGAAATTCCAAGGCGGAAATTAATTATTATCTCCATAATGAATCTCTTAGGAACAAACAATAAAGTTTAATGACTGCTCGCTCCTAATTGGACTTTAATAAAATAATAACAATGCCGCGGCGCCATGAGAGAGGAGCGTTCCTTTCCTCCTTCAAAATGTATCATAAATTAGAAAAGCACACTTCACAGAGAAATACAAGTAATTTAAAAAAAATGGATTTTGTTCATCCTGATATTTTGCCTAATGTTTATTCAGACCACTTTTTTTAACAGTAATTTGTTGTGAGTGTACAATAAATTTAGGCTGTAGACCATATTTTGCATATTTATCTTCTTTCTTCTTTAAAAAACATGTTCATTTTGGCATTGTCTATAACAGGGGCGGCTCGTTATATATAGTCAAGGAGCCATGGCACTACCTGTAGTTTCAAGCTCAGCAAGAATGTTTCAACACACGTTTAGTTCATTTGCGCAGTTTTGCATGCACAAATTGCATGAGCGTGTAAACCCACCATAAGGCAGTATTTCAAGACGGATAAACAGTCGTGTCGGTTGTATTGTAGCTACCTAATTTGACTTTGTAATGACGTCGCAAACATCCAATTGAAATAACGAAAGGTCGTGCGGTATTTAACAAGCCCTGCCTTTGCTACATTGCGTGACCTCTCTTATGTAATAACGTAAAAATACACCTGACTTTTTCGGCAAAAACTATAGAAGAAAATGATAGAACTGTTGGTAAGAGCGGGAGGAAAAAGTTATTACGAGCAACCACTGAATAAAAAGTTAAGTTGGTGGATAAAGTATAATTGATTTCTACAGTTTTCCTGTTGTAAATTTCAGCATTATTTTTTACCAGACATTACACCTTCGAATAGTTTTTCTTATGATGAAAATAGATGAAAATATTAAAGAAATTAATTATGCATGTACGTACAGTTGCCTAAAATTCTCGTGGAAACATTCAACTTTTCAATCCATTGAAAAATATGAAAGAAATTAATTATGCGTGTGCATGGGGTTGCCTAAAATTGTCGCGCAAACATTAAACTTTTCAGGGTATTGAAAATATTAAAGAAATTGATCAACTGTGTGTGTGTGTGTGTATGGTTGCCTAAAACGCACTATAATGAAAAAATAGTATTGCAAATTTAAGCGCTACTTTTGTCAGACATTAAACTTACACCTTCCCGAATAACTTCGAATAGTTTTTTTTTTATGATAAAAATATTAAAGAAATTAACGGAATTCATTTTGTATGTATGTACGGTTGCCTAAAATTCTCGCGCACACATTCAATTTTGCAGGCCATTGAAAATATTAAAGATATTGATTATGTGTGCGTGTACGGTTGTCTAAAATTCTCGCGCAAACATTCATCTTTTTAATCCATTGAAAATATTAAAGAAATTAATTGTACACGTATGTACGGTTGCCTAAAATTCTAGTGCAAATATTCAATTTTTCAGTCCATTGAAAATATTACAGAAATTAATTATGTGTGTATATTTGGTTGCCTAAAATTCTCGCGCAAACATTAAATTTTTTAGGCCATTGAAAATATTATAGATATTGATTATGTGTGTGTGTGTGTGTGTGTGTACGGTTGCCTAAAATTCTCGTGCAAATATTTGACTTTTCAGTCGATTGAAAATATCAAAGAAATTAATTATGTGTGTATTTACAATTGCCCAAAATATTCGTGCAAACATCCAACTTTTCAGTCCACTGAAAATATTAAAGCAATTAATTATGTGTGTATATATGGTTGCCTAAAATTTTCGCGCAAACATTCAATTTTTTAGGCCATTGAAATATTAAAGATATTGATTGTGTGTAGGTGTGTGTACGGTTGCCTAAAATTCTCGTGGAAACATTTGACTTTTCAGTTGATTGAAAATATTAAAGAAATTAATTATATGTGTATTTACAATTGCCTAAAACATTCGTGTAAACATCCAACTTTTCAGTCCACTGACAATATTAAAGAAATTAATTATATGTGTATATATGGTTGCCTAAAAATTTCGCGCAAACATTCAATTTTTTAGGCCATTGAAAATATTATAGATATTATGTGTGTGTGTACGGTTGCCTAAAATTCTCGTGCAAACATTCGACGATAAGTAATTAATTATGTGTGTATTTACAATTGCCTAAAATATTCGTGCACACTCAACTTTTCAGTCCATTGAAAATATTAAAGAAATTAATTCTGTGTGTGTGTGTATACGGTTGCCTAAAATTCTCGCGCAAACATTCATCTTTTGCAATCTATTAAAAATATTAAAGAAATTAATTGTACATGTGTGTACGGTTGCCTAAAATGTCTAGTGCAAACATTCTACTTTTCAGTCCATTGAAAATATTAAAGAAATTAATTATGTGTGTGTATATTTGGTTGCCTAAAATTCTCGCGCAAACATTCAATTTTTTAGGCCATTGAAAATATTAAAGATATCGATTATATGTGCGTGTGTGTACGGTTGCCTAAAACTATCGTGCAAACATTTGACTTTTCAGTCGATTGAAAATATGAAAGAAATTAATTGTGTGTATATTTGGTTGCCTAAAATTCTCGCGCAAACATTCAACTTTTCAGTCCATTGAAAATATTAAAGGAAGTAATTATGTCTGTATATTTGGTTGCCTAAAATTCTCGCGCAAACATTTAATTTTTTTAGGCCATTGAAAATATTAATGATATTGTGTGTGTGTGTACGGTTGTCTAAAATTCTCGTGCAAACATTCGACTTTTCAGTCGATTGAAAATATCAAAGAAATTAATTCTGTGTGTGTGTATACGGTTGCCTAAAATTATCGCGCAAACATTCAATTTTTAGGCTATTGAAAATATTAAAGATATTGATTATGTGTGTGTGTGTGTGTGTGTGTGTGTGTGTGTGTGTGTGCGTGCGTGCGTGCGTGCGTGCGTGCGTGCGTGCGTGCGTGCGTGCGTGCGTGCGTGCGTGCGTGCGTGCGTGTGGGTGTGTGTGGGTGTGTGTGTGTATGTGTGTTTCTGTGTGTGTACGGTTGCCTAAAATTCTCGTGCAAACATTCGACTTTTCAGTCGATTGAAAATATTAAAAATATTGATTATGTGTGTATGTATGGTTGCCTAAAATTCTCAACATTCAACTTTTCAGTCCATTCAAAATATTAATTATGCATCTGTATAGGGTTGCCTAAAATTGTTGCGCGAACATTAAACTTTTCAGGGCATTGAAAATATTAAAGAAATTGATTAGGTGTGTGTGTATGTATGGTTGCCTAAATAAAAATCGTATTGCAAATTTCAATATTCTTTTCGCCAGACATTAATCTTACACCTTCCCGAATAACTTAAAAAATAGCCGAAAATATTAAAGAAATTAATTATACAGGGGCGGGCACCGTTTTATCTTACCACTTTTAAAAGAAATGTTTTATTTATTCTATTCAAATGACGTACTATGATCTTCAATAGCTACCCTATTTTTCGAGATATGACGTCATCGGCAGTTTTTTTAATGGATCACCCTGTATATTCTTACATCCAAGGTCAACTTTGCGAAAATTTGATGAAACCTTCATTCCGCCCCCAACATTTTTTTGACAATAAACAAATTGCCTTATTTTTATTACTAAATAAGGCCTTTTAAAGTGCATTAAAAAATGTACGTATTAGAAAGGGCTTTGGACATTACCCCCACTAAAATCATCCTTGTTTAGAAGATGTTCAACTTTTTTTATACACGGTACAAGAAAGAGTATGGTGATCGTGATTTTTGGTGAATTTGAAATTTCACCAGAAATTTCTATAATATTTTGGTATTCCTGAGACGATCCCGGCCATCAGTGACGGTTCGCGGGGTTTTTTTCCGGTACAGCCGAGGAACAAGAGGTGGTAATACAGATAGGTGCAACTGCAACTGACCCTACCTATCTGTATTGCCACCCTTGTTACCTCGGCCGTACCAGAAAAAACCCCGCGAACCGTCACTGCTGGCGATGTCTGTGGCATAACTTCGCGCAAGATCGTATTTCTTCGAAAATTATTCAGACTCAAGCGTTGCGATCAATGGAGATCTCTACAGGACAGCACTTTCTTTGTCCTGTTTTGCTAGCGGACGTCAACACCGGCGCATCTTGTTTCAGCAAGATGGCGCTACAGCCCACACAATGAACTTGTTGCGTGAACAATTAACGAATCGTGTCCCAAAAAACGATGACTCGAGATTGCCGCTGCGGTCGATCTGCCGTCCTTCTGTGGGGCAATTTAAGGAAGAAGGTACATCTGCCAAAATGAAAAAAAAAACTTCTGCGGTGAATCTTCCATGGGGTTCAAGTTTTGGCTTCTACCGCCAATATTTTTACCTTCGCGAATTATTCCTCTTTTTTTTTTCTTCCGAAATGTACGCTAATTATCCACCGAAGGTAATGGATCATAATGGAATGGGAATATAGGGGGGGGCGGGTGTGCTCGTGATCATTAATTCAAATTCGCTAATGGAACGTATCCTCGGTAAAAGTGGACCAACACACCAAGGAAAAGAAAACAATTCCGCTCCATAATTTAGAAATTAAGACCAATTAAAGCGGATTTGCGAGAGATGCCCAAAATTCATTCACTCATTCCGGTTTTAACGGTTTCCGTCGTTTCGCGATGAAAGTAAGTTGATGGAATATTCATTCCATCTTGTATACACGGTGAGGAAATACTATAAAAAATATTTTAGGTAGAAACGCCAAAGTGGCGGAATCTATTGCCTGAATGCTGTACTGAACCAAACCACCGACAAGATATGGACATTGCCAGCGGCGGCAAATATAACAATAATAATGTAAACATTAAATATTGTTCCCTCAAAAATATTTTAGCTGAAAATGTTATTGGGTTAAATAACTATGACCTTGAACTTCTCATACGTCATCGTGTATGAGCGCAATGTTAAACAATTTCAATTTTTTGAAGGTAAACCAAGTTGGCAGCGCGGTTTGTAGCCTGCTCTTTTTTTTTATATGAACAATATTACAAAAATCTAATGTTGGAGATAATAAATAACTGCACGTCTTTTGTTGATAAACTCTTTGATTTTTATACTATAATTATGAAATGATAATGGTAAAATCAAATTTATATGAACAAACATTGTAGACCAGTGGCGGCTCGTGGAACATGTTGATGGTAGAACCACTTATACAAAATACCCCCTCCAACCACCGCTTTTTTTGAAGAAAGAAAGAACGATTTATCTTCCTAGATTAAAGTAACTGGCGATAAAGTGTTTTAAGAATTAATTAAAAATTGCTAGTGCCATGACTCCTTGGCTCTATATAACGAGCCGGCCCTGGTTGTGTGTGTTGGTTCTAGTGGCTGCATTTAGATGGAGCTTAGCGTACTTCCTGCTAGTCGGCGTCGCTGTCGGGGAAACGGAATTTCACTGTGGCGTTATGAACCAACCGAGTAACTGTTAGGAAAGAAACACCATTCGGGCGACATCTACTATCTAAAACGTTGTACTTAAATGAGGTTACCCACTGACAATTATGGTAGTGAAGGTTCGCAGGTTTTTTTCTGGTACAAGAGGTGGTAATACAGATAGGTAGGGTCAGTTGCAGAGATCTGTATTACCACCTCTTGTTCCTCGGTGGTACCAGAAAAAACTCCGCGAACCGTCACTGAATTATGGAGAACAGTCAACAGACGATAATTATATATGTATCAATAAATAATTATTAGTATCCTACCATAAACGGGCAAGTTACGTACGTCGGCGTCGTCTGTGTATTTTCTGTCGGCGCCACGAACAAATAAACGTCGACGACGCGTTTATTCTTCCTCTCGAGTTACGGAAAATCGAAGCGTGCGGCGCGCGTTTTTTTTTTTCTTCTTTTTGCTCTCGGTGGTTGTTTCACGGTACGTAAGCGGTTTCGAATGAATGACCACCACACAGGCTGGACTTTAATTCCACATCTCGATTTCCGTTTCAGCACGCTTCTCTATAACAATTTCCACTCCATTGTCTTTGTCAGGTGCAGAAATCAATTTGTTAAAATAACAATTAACCACACAGAAACAATCGCAATAAAAAAAAAAATACAAATGATTAAATCCCTGCGTTCGAAATAACTTCACTTATTCAATCCGTTCGTTGCCATTGTTTATGTATTTATGCGCGTGGACGTGGCAGTTTTGCAAATTTGGTTGCGTCGTCGTCGTGGGCGCACCGGTTTACCAAATGCATTACCCCTGACACGGACACCATTTTTCGAAACGCGAGAGGCCGAATATCTTCATCCTTGCGTTCGATTCGTTTGCGTAACTCCTCCTCGGGCGAATCGATGATGATTTCATTACGGATAAGCAAAGGCGCCTTATTTCGTCGCTTCCGAAATTCCCTTTCCTGCTGTGCGAAAATTGTGTGTGTGACTAAACTCACTCATCGCGTACCTGCGTCCCACTTTTTCAGACTCGAGAGAGGGCCCAGAGCATCGATTTTCCTCCGAACAACTGCAGCGCCCGAAGAGGAGGATAATGTAGGGCGAAGTGGGTTAGGGTAAGGACGAAGTGGAATATGAAACAGATTTATATATGGCAAGGGAAAGTACGCCTGCATGTATTACACGATAATCCTGCTGCTCTTATTTCTGGAGCTATAGGCAAGAACAATTAAACCTTTCGGCCCTGGTGGTGGCAATTGCCACCGCAATATTTACATGTCTCTACTTACTATGACAATCCATATTTTTCCTGTTTATCACTAGATGTCACTTCAACAAAGCCTCACTAATTAATTCCTATACTAATTAATCAAATGAGTTCAAATTTGGTATTTATGGTCTTAAGAAGCTCCCCATCAATAATAATCAACAAAAAAAAAATTAAACAAATTGGGGTTAACCTTACTTGTTGCAGAAAGCATTAGATAAATACAATAAATGTATTTAAAAAAAAATATTTTTTTCAAATTTAAAAATCCACGGCTGGAAGGGTTAAGGGAGGATCTGGCATTAAAGAGAACCTCATTTCTGAGCTACAGAACCATCAAGGGAGGATTCGACAGAAAGAGAACGCGGGAAATAAATGGAATCAAAGAGTCAAGAGAGAAAGACAGGTGTTCTCAACTTCGAGATTAAAGACAACGCAGGAAACAAACAGATGCCTGCGTTCTCTTTAATCTCCTTGCGATCTGCCAAATCTCTTCGTACTTTGGGCATCGTTTAGTAATGAAACAATATGTAAATACAATAAAACGAAATGTAGCCTGAATATATGAATATTGAACCTGTTCGTTAATCTGCAAGCAAAAATTAAGTCTTACTAAGACTATGTGTTCCTAACTTCATAAACGATGACGAAAGTACGATGGGAAACAACTAGCATCGAGTAGTAAAAGAAAACAATTTGTGTCTTTAACTTCGTGGTCCGTCTTGTAAACGTTGACCAAAGTACGTTGGTCGAATCGCTTTGCGGTGAGCAGTTGTTAAGATTCTCTTCTTCTTCTTCTTTTTTGTTATTGTTCATCGACCTTCACGCAACAATGGTCCGTAATTGGTGGCCGAGTTGAAAAAGGAAATAACTTTTATGGATTGAAATATTTATTGTACGAGACGGGCTTTGTTTGTGTACAACTCGCAATTAAAATTATTCACGTGCTGAATCATCTCTATAAAAAAATACAACTATTTTTTATTCGTTTTGTACAGAATTGAATATTGTTTACGCGTCGATACAACTGGAAAAAAAAATTCCGTGTAAAACGAGAAACAACGATTTTAAGAGCGTCCAGACACATGTGCAGTCACCAAAGCCGTAACGTTGCTAATGTGTTCAGAAAATTAAAAATAAAAAAAAATGTAAAGTCATGAAGAAGTTCTGCAAAAGCCCTGAAATAAAACCCGAAAGAAATTCGACTACAAACAGTTGTAACTTAAAAAAAATTATTGGATCGATGTAATCTTATCGAATTCGTAAAGTATGATGATTTAGAAATTTGATGGAATTATTTCAGAATTTTGAAACAATTTCTACTATTTTTTTAAGAATTTTGGAAAATTGTCGATTGAAAAATGCACGTTCGACTACAAACAGTTGTAACTTTTAAAAAAATTATTGGATCGATGTTATCTTATCGAATTCTTAAAGATTGATGATTTAGAAGTTTTATGGAATTATTTCAGAATTTTAAAACTATTTCTACTATTTTTTTAAGAATTTTGGAAAATTGTCGATTGAAACATGGACGTTTGACTACAAATAGTTGTAACTTTAAAAAAAATTATTAGATCGATTTAATCTTATCGAATTCGTAAAGTATGATGATTTAGAAGTTTTATGGAATTATTTCAGAATTTTGAAACTATTTCTACTATTTTTTTAAGAATTTTGGAAAATTGTCGATTGAAAAATGCACGTTTGACTACAAACAGTTATAACTTTTAAAAAAATTATTGGATCGATGTAATCTTATCGAATTCTTAAAGATTGATGATTTAGAAGTTTTATGGAATTATTTCAGAATTTTGAAACAATTTCTACTATTTTTTTAAGAATTTTGAAAAATTGTCGATTGAAAAATGCACGTTCGACTACAAACAGTTGTAACTTTTAAAAAAATTATTGGATCGATGTAATCTTATCGAATTCTTAAAGATTGATGATTTAGAAGTTTTATGGAATTATTTCAGAATTTTAAAACTATTTCTACTATTTTTTTAAGAATTGTGGAAAATTGTCGATTGAAACATGGACGTTTGACTACAAATAGTTGTAACTTTAAAAAAAATTATTAGATCGATTTAATCTTATCGAATTCGTAAAGTATGATGATTTAGAAGTTTTATGGAATTATTTCAGAATTTTGAAACTATTTCTACTATTTTTTTAAGAATTTTGGAAAATTGTCGATTGAAAAATGCACGTTTGACTACAAACAGTTGTAACTTAAAAAAAAAATATTGGATCGATGTAATCTTATCGAATTCGTAAAGTATGATGATTTAGAAGTTTTATGGAATTATTTCAGAATTTTGAAACTATTTCTACTATTTTTTTAAGAATTTTGGAAAATTGTCGATTGAAAAATGCAAACAGTTATAACTTTTAAAAAAATTATTGGATCGATGTAATCTTATCGAATTCGTAAAGTATGATGATTTAGAAGTTTTATGGAATTATTTCAGAATATTGAAACTGTTTCTACTATTTTTTTAGAATTTAGGAAAATTTTCGATTGAAAAATGCACGTTCGACTACAAACAGTTGTAACTTAAAAAAAAGATTATTGGATCGATGAAATCTTATCGAATTCTTAAAGTATGATGATTTAGAAGTTTTATAGAATTATTTCAGAATTTTGAAACTATTTCTACTATTTTTTAAGAATTTTGGAAAATTGTCGATAGAAAAATGCACGTTCGACTACAAACAGTTGTAACTTTAAAAAAAATTATTGGGTCGATGTAATCTTATCGAATTCGTAAAGTATGATGCCTTAGAAGTTTTATGGAATTATTTCAGAATTTTGAAACTATTTCTACTATTTTTTAAGAATTTTGGAAAATTGTCGATTGAAAAATACACGTTTGACTACAAACAGTTGTAATTAAAAAAAAATTATTGGAACGATATAATCTTATCGAATTATTAAAGTATGATGATTTAGAAGTTTTATGGAATTATTTCAAAATTTTTAAACTATTTCTACTATTTTTTTAAGAATCTTGGAAAATTGTCGATTGAAAAATGCACGTTCGACTACAAACAGTTGTAACTTTTAAAAAAATTATTGGATTGATCTAATCTTATCGAATTCTTAAAGTATGATGATTTAGAAATTTTATGGAATTATTTCAGAATTTTTAAACTATTTCTACAATTTTTTTAAGAATTTTGGAAAATTGTCGATTGAAAAATGCACGTTCGACTACAAACAGTTGTAACTTAAAAAAAAATATTGGATCGATGTAATCTTATCGAATTCTTAAAGTGTGATGATTTAGAAGTTTTATGGAATTATTTCAGAATTTTGAAACTATTTCTACTATTTTTTTAAGAATTTTGGAAAATTGTCGATTGAAAAATGCACGTTGTAACTTTAAAAATAATTATTGGATTGATGTAATCTTATCGTCAAAATTATGAAAGACGGAAAAATTATACTTCAAATTCAAAAACTCGGTTTACTCAAAAACTAGAGCGATTTCGAGAAAAACTTATTCTTTATAAGTTGTTTATTTTGGCATTTTCTACAATTAGTACAATAATTGGGCAATAGATTCCGTCACTTAAACCTGAAACATAAATTCTTAAAAATAAAATTAGACTAAAGATAAACTAATTTCTTTTTTGGTTATTATTGCACGACATCGATGAGTAATTATTCGGTTCGAAGATGATTTATTCAATTTTCAAAATTCCCATTAATAATCTATCAGGCGCTGATGCTAACCGCGGCATTGTTTACACTCGCTAATTAAGCAACGCCATTCCGATGTGTGTTGTAATCACTTATTTAAATACTCCTCTGTGCAAACATTAAAATGTCACAAGATCGTTTGAATAATGAGGAGTAGCTGCTGTTGTTTCTTCAAGTGCATTTTAACAGAATTATTTACATCGCTACGACATAATAACAATTTATTGGCTTGGCTGTGATTTAGGCCACGAATCATGGAAATTCAAAGTCCGACGACTAATTTTTCGGTTGCTCACGTGATTATCAGTAGAATCGTATTTTATTCATTCAAGCTCTGGTCTGGTATTCCTTGCTCAAAAAATATTTCACATTAAGATGACCCAAATATGCGGGAAAATGATCGATTGTTGGCGATCTTGGTCACGGATAACATCAGGAAATTGCGTGCCTTTCCTGTATCCCACTTTAACTTTAGGGCATCGATCCAATTCGGGGCTAATTTATACATGGGGGGCGTGTTAATCGTCGATATAAACTTTCCAGACTTCTGCAAGAAATTAATTTAATTTCAGCTTTATTTAGAATTGCATAACGTTATAGAATTGACAACTATTTTACGCTTGTCATGGTGTTTGTTTACAGTGATCTGTTTTCGCGATACTTGCGCCATCCGTTGGATCCAGTGCAGAAACTACAATTTGCGATACTTGCGTCAACGCGAGCTATAGTTTGATCAATGGATCTTTGCGTGTGCCGAGTTTTCTCGCCTTACACACTTTGCGTCTAATTTAACTTATCGTAGAGAGAGAGAGAGAGTAAACGCATGATCTATGACGTGCACGCAAAGATCCCCTTAACTAACTTACTTGATTTATATTTTCAAAATTTTATTACCGTTGACATTTAGCTATTCATTACGAATTAAGTTTGTTTGTATCGAGTCCAATTTTTTTTTAAATTTTTTGGAGGTCCAATGCCACCGTCGATATCCTCGTCTATAAATAAACATAGAAAACGGTGGCTTTCACCTGGACACTTGTAATTTTTACCCACCACCACCGACGACTAAACCAGTTAATGGTCTAACGGTTCCACGCCGAGATACGCCAAAATGCGTCAATTATTTTAATTAATTATTGAAAGTGTTGCTAGCGATTAAGTGATTAAGAAAGAGGAGAGGTCGGTGTTCTAACCTAATTTTTCGTGCTTGCTCTTAGGTTTTCAGTGCGGAATGGTCGATGGACTAATTGCGACACGATTTGCATAATATGCAAATATGTCGGTTGTTTTAGTTATTATGTGATTCGTTACAGGAACTTAATTGCACGTGTAGTTTATATGTGCCAACAGCTTAAAAAAAATAGAAACAGTTGCTACAAACTTTGCAAATTTTAGTCAAAATTGATTCTATTCCATGTTCCAATGGAAATCCAAAACCACCCCTTCACTTAAAAACAGAAATGAGTGCTACTTTGAAGTTGCGCATTTTGAAGGCGAATAAAAAAATACAGAAACAATTGCTACAAACTTGAAATTTTCCAAATTTACTCAAAATTGTTTCTACTTTAAGTTCCAATAGAAATCCAAAACCACCCTTCACTAAATTCCAAAATATTCACACTAAAACAGAACTTTGCGCTATTTTAAAGTCGCGCATTTTCCGGGCGAGTAAAAAAATATATAAACAATTGCTACAAACTTGAAATTTTCCAAATTTACTCAAAATTGTTTCTACTTTATGTCCCAAGCGAAAACCAAAACCGCCCCTTCAGCAAATTTCAAAATATTCACACTAAAACAGAACTTTGCGCTATTTTAAAGTCGCGCATTTTCCGGGCGAGTAAAAAAATATAAAAACAATTGCTACAAACTTGAAATTTTCCAAATTTACTCAAAATTGTTTCTACTTTATGTCCCAAGCGAAAACCAAAACCGCCCCTTCAGCAAATTTCAAAATATTCACACTAAAACAGAACTTTGCGCTATTTTAAAGTCGCGCATTTTCCGGGCGAGTAAAAAAATATAAAAACAATTGCTACAAACTTGAAATTTTCCAAATTTACTCAAAATTGTTTCTACTTTATGTCCCAAGCGAAAACCAAAACCGCCCCTTCAGCAAATTTCAAAATATTCACACTAAAACAGAACTTTGCGCTATTTTAAAGTTGCGCATTTTCCGGGCGAGTAAAAAAATATAAAAACAATTGCTACAAACTTGAAATTTTGCAAATTCACTCAAAATTGATTCTACTTTATGTCCCTAGCGAAATCCAAAACCACCCTTCACTAAATTTCAAAATATTCACACTAAAACGCAACTGTGCGCTATTTTAAAGTTGCGCATTTTCCGGGCGAGTAAAAAAATATAAAAACAATTGCTACAAACTTGAAATTTTGCAAATTCACTCAAAATTGATTCTACTTTATGTCCCAAGCGAAATCCAAAACCACCCTTCACTAAATTTCAAAATATTCACACTAAAACAGAACTTTGCGCTATTTTAAAGTTGCGCATTTTCCAGGCGAGTAAAAAAATATAGAAACAATTGCTACAAACTTGAAATTTTCCAAATTTACTCAAAATTGATTCTACTTTATGTCCCTAGCGAAATCCAAAACCACCCTTCACTAAATTTCAAAATATTCACACTAAAACGCAACTGTGCGCTATTTTAAAGTTGCGCATTTTCCGGTCGAGTAAAAAAATATAGAAACAATTGCTACAAACTTGAAATTTTGCAAATTCACTCAAAATTGATTCTACTTTATGTCCCTAGCGAAATCCAAAACCACCCTTCACTAAATTTCAAAATATTCACACTAAAACAGAACTTTGCGCTATTTTAAAGTTGCGCATTTTCCAGGCGAGTAAAAAAATATAGAAACAATTGCTACAAACTTGAAATTTTCCAAATTTACTCAAAATTGATTCTACTTTATGTCCCTAGCGAAATCCAAAACCACCCTTCACTAAATTTCAAAATATTCACACTAAAACGCAACTGTGCGCTATTTTAAAGTTGCGCTTTTTCCGGTCGAGTAAAAAAATATAGAAACAATTGCTACAAACTTGAAATTTTGCAAATTCACTCAAAATTGATTCTACTTTATGTCCCTAGCGAAATCCAAAACCACCCTTCACTAAATTTCAAAATATTCACACTAAAACGCAACTGTGCGCTATTTTAAAGTTGCGCTTTTTCCGGTCGAGTAAAAAAATATAGAAACAATTGCTACAAACTTGAAATTTTCCAAATTTACTCAAAATTGATTCTACTTTATGTCCCTAGCGAAATCCAAAACCACCCTTCACTAAATTTCAAAATATTCACACTAAAACGCAACTGTGCGCTATTTTAAAGTTGCGCATTTTCCGGGCGAGTAAAAAAATATAAAAACAATTGCTACAAACTTGAAATTTTGCAAATTCACTCAAAATTGATTCTACTTTATGTCCCAAGCGAAATCCAAAACCACCCTTCACTAAATTTCAAAATATTCACACTAAAACAGAACTTTGCGCTATTTTAAAGTTGCGCATTTTCCAGGCGAGTAAAAAAATATAGAAACAATTGCTACAAACTTGAAATTTTCCAAATTTACTCAAAATTGATTCTACTTTATGTCCCAAGCGAAATCCAAAACCACCTTTCACTAAATTTCAAAATATTCACACTAAAACGGAACTTTGCGCAATTTTAAAGTTGCGCATTTTCCGGGCGAGTAAAAAAATATAAAAACAATTGCTACAAACTTGAAATTTTGCTAATTTACTCAAAATTGATTATACTGTGTGTTTCAATGGAAATAAAAAAAAATTCAATTTTTTTTTAACTTAACTCAACACGCACTCTCCTTTAAATTCGCACAACTTATAAACTAAAAGAGTTACGACAATTCTTTTTACACCATTTATAGATTAATTATCTGGCTACAAAATTCAGTTTACATCATCAGAATCCGAATTTCGTTTTCGAGTTGTGAATTTTTTTCCGGAGTCGAGCTTCAGCCCACCGCGTTGTGACTTTCTTCTTGCTGAAGATATTCTTTCAAATCCATCCTTGATTTGAAGCTGAAGAATTCAGCCACGAAATATATTTTATTTAGAATTATTTTTAACTCATTTTTACATTTTTAAAATTTTGTTTTGGAGTTGGCTGTGAGATAAATTCCGAATGTCGTCGAATATTATTACGTCATGAGATTTAAAAAAAATGAATGAATCTCAGACATGACTGCTACGCTTCTCTCTCTCTCTCTCTCTCGGGATTTTTAAAATTTTGTTTTAGAGTTGGCTGTGAGATAAATTACGAATGTTGTCGAATATTTTACGTCATGAGATTAAAAAAAAATGAATTAATCTCAGACATGATTGCTACGTTTCTCTCTCTCTCTCTCTCGGGATTTTTAAAATTTTGTTTTAGAGTTGGCTGTGAGATAAATTACGAATGTCGTCGCATGTTATTACGTCATGAGATTAAAAAAAAGAATTAATCTCTCTCTTTCTCGGGCATGGCCAACTCTGAAACAAAATTCAGTGGCTCGCACCTTACAAAACGCTCTATGTACATTTAATAAATCATTTAAACCATAGAAGTATAAATCGGAGATGGCCACACCACCATTTTTTTGTTGTTGCTTTTTCAACTTTCATTCTAAAAAAAAAACGAAGCGAAATCGGTACGCGTTCTCGTTCGTTTAAAAGGCGGCTTATTTTAGTTTTATTACCGTTATTATTGTAATAGAGTCGGGGGATTATTAATGGGTTAATTAATGGCGTTCGGAACGATCGATGATTATTCCGTCGTAATCAAGGCACACTTAGGTTTTAATGTCCTGTAACGAGAAACCGCGCGGCGCCTTTCAGCTGTTTATCAAATTAGCCAACATTAACGATCGCGTTGTATTCGAAAATCGACAGTTTTCCACTAACGAAAACTTGACAAGTGAGGTTGCCTCTAATTTAGTTGACATTTCCATTTTTCATAATTTTGACGTTCGTATTCTGCAAACATTTAAAACATAATTTTAATTCAAAATGGAAGCATAAATATAAATAACAACTAAACCATCAAATTGAATAGAGTTTTAGATAAAGAATGCGTTTTGCCAAAGAGAAAAACGAGATTGTATTTTTGGAGTACAATACACGTTTTATTTTTTGGTCGAAATGTAAAAACAAAATATGTTTTTATCCGATTTTATAATTTCTGCTGTGACGAATTAAGTAAACTCTCATTTTGAATACAAACAAATTTACACATTACCCACACTTTCCACCAAACATTACTGTAAAATTCGGCAACGAAAAAAATTATTCAAATCCACTGTGAATCATCAGCGCCCAGCAACAATTGATGGCGCTCCGATTTCGATCATGGAAGTGGGTCGGGCGATTCCCATCGCGAATAAAACCATAAAAAAAAGAACAACAGCATCGCTACATTTATTGGTTGGTTTATTATCATCAAAGGTCACGCATTATCTGGGTCAAGTAAAGACCAGACATGATAGCCGAGAATGAAAATAATTGGAACAAATTGATCAACAATGTTTTAATGTAAATTTGCAATGAAACGGATATTTTCGTAAACATATGATACGCTGCGCCGAGACCGTATTTTAGGCCGAAACCGAAAAATATAAGTTGGCAACGAGCGTCCAACAAAAAAGAAAAAAAAACGAAGTTGGCGCTGGAAATATAAAATTATGTCCGCGCATGCGTAAAGCACTGGTTGTCATGTTGACATGTCAGGGGTTAATAACCCCTAAGTATAATTATGCAACCAGCATATCACACGTGTGGAGATTTTCAACGCCAATTTTTCTTGAAATTATTTTTTTTTTATGACAGGTAATCGTTCTTTCGATATAATCGGAATCGAAATGGACGGAAACGATCTGATCTTCGTGATGCGGCGAATAATTTCATATGCTATTGCCTCGAATGAATGGAGGAGAGCAACGGGCGAGGAACGGTTCCTGCCGCCGCGTCGTTCGACTGTGACCCGCCGCCACTGGCCGCTGGAAATAAGCAAAGGCTATTCGCGGATACGCGTTCGATTCCCGCTGCCGCTCTCCATAAGTTCAACTACTTATCAATGCCCCCTCGTGTGAATGAACCGCCTGTTTATTTACGGTTTATCTCCGATTCGATTGCACAACCGACCGAAAAAAAACATTTACACTCCAGACGCACAGACAGACAGACTGGCAATCTCCGAATGATGTAACGAGTTCGTATTATCGATAGTAGCCATTTCTGTCTGTTGTTTTTGGTGATTACTTTCTCCGATTTGATATAATACTTCCATGGCTTAAATAAATGTAAGGTGTGAGCCACAGTCATGTCTGAGATTAATTCATTTTTTTTAAATCTCATGACGTAATAATATGCAACACACCTCATTTGTCTCACGGCCAACTCAGAAACAAAATGTTGTGGCTCACACGATGCTTACATGCAGTGATTTGCAGGATCAGATAATATTGACGTTTGAAACGTCAAAATTATGACAGATGAAAGTGATGTCGCGGAGAACTTCAGCTCGGTGTAAATTGACAATGGCAATTGATGATGATGATGATGAGAAACTTCAGCTCGTTGAAAAATGACAACGGCACGAGAAACTTCAGTTCAGTGGCGTAATGACATTTTTGATCAAAATTTGTTCTCGAAACGAATTTTTTTTTTATACAACGGCAATTCAAAAATTAAAATGAAAAACATGTACCTACAATAATTAATCGATCGATAAGGAAACGAAAGTAAATGTCATGCACATAACAGCGTTTCAATAAATTAAACAATCCTTATACGCACAAACACCATAATTGAATGATCCGTACGTACGGGCAAGTGGTTGCCATAAATCCGGTTCGAAGGACCATATGTGTTACACGCGCCGCCATTTGTCTCCGGTGGTTTAAGAGGCGATACATCGCCGAAATGAAGGCGCAATTCTAGTCAATTGAGTGTTGGCGTCAATCCAATCCTTTTGCTTTGATTATGTAAGAAATGTGCATAGGCGATGTGATACAAACGTGTGTGTGGGCATTAGATATAACAGATTGCAACACGTACGTATGGATAACGGAAAAAGGCAACTGTCAAAATAAATTTAATAAAAATTCGATACGGCATGAATATACAGGGTGGAAAATTTAACCGGAACAAATTCGGTATTTATTATTTTATTTTTTTTATTGCGCACTTTTGAGTGTCTTCAAAAATAGTATGACGTCACTAGTCACAAAAAAGAAAACATTTTTACACAGTCGTAAAGAGAATAAAAAGGGCTACAAATTTATTGAAATAAAAAAAACATGGTTTGCATTGAAAAAAATTCAATTTCTGAAAGAAAAAAAAAACAAAAAAAAACAAAACATTTTTACACAGTCGTAAAGAGAATAAAAAGGGCTACAAATTTAGTGAAATTAAAAAAAACATGGTTTGCATTAAAAAAAAGTCTATGACGTCATATTACACGTATGACGTCATAGACTTTTTTTTTTAATGCAAACCATGTTTTCTTTCATTTCACTAAATTTGTAGCCCTTTTTATTCTCTTTACGACTGTGTAAAAATATTTTGTTTTTTTTTTGTTTTTTTATTTCAGAAATTGAATTTTTTTTTAAACTTATTTAATATATCAAATGCTAAAAATGACCACCGTTCCTCTCTTGGCAAAAAACCAATCGGTGATAAGTTTGTGGAATTTGTCTCATTTTGAACATTTGACATATTAAATAAGTTTATTAAAAAAAAAAAAATTCTCAAAAAAAAAACAAAATATTTTTCTGCAGTCGTAAAGATAATAAGAAGGACTACAAATTTAGTAAAATTAAAAAAAAATGGTTTCCATTTTACAAAAAAATGTCTATGACGTCATACGTGGAAGACGCTAAAAAGTGCGCAGATATTTTTTTCTGGAACTTCTCATTTCATAAATACCGAATTTGTTCCAGTTAAAGTTTCCACCCTGTATAAATATTAAACCTGTTCGTATAACAATAATAAACATTTATTTCTAACGGATAATCAAAATATATTATTTTCAAGGACCAAAAATGGCATTTTCCAAGTGTCAAAAACGACTGCTTTTAACTGTCAAAAAATGATCATTTTCGAGTGCCTTAAATGACAATTTTCAAGGTTCAAGAATGGCCACTTTCAACTGTCATAAAAGACAACTTTCAAGTGTCAAAAATGATAATTTTCAACTGAAAAGGACATTTTCAAGCGCCAAACTTGACAATCATCAAGTGCCAAAAAAAGACATTTTTAAGTGCCACAATTGACAATCTTCGAGTGCCCAAAATGACATTTTCCAACTGCCAAAAATGATCATTTTAACATTTATTTCTAACGGATAATCAAAATATATTATTTTCAAGGGCCAAAAATGACATTTTCCAAGTGTCAAAAACGACTGCTTTTAACTGTCAAAAATTATCATTTTCGAGTGCCTTAAATGACAATTGTCAAGGTTCAAGAATGGCCATTTTCAACAGTCATAAAAGACAACTTTCAAGTGTCAAAAATGACAATTTTCAACTGAAAAAGACATTTTCAAGCGCCAAACTTGACAACCATCAAGTGCCAAAAAAAGACATTTTTAAGTGCCACAATTGACAATCTTCGAGTGCCCAAAATGACATTTTCCAACTGCCAAAAATGATTATTTTGACATTTATTTTTAACGGATAATCAAAATATATTATTTTCAAGGGCCAAAAATGACATTTTCCAAGTGTCAAAAATGATTACTTTTAACTATCAAAAATGATCATTTTCGAGTGCCTTGAACGACAATTTTCAAGGTTCATGAATGGCCATTTTCAACTGTCATAAAAGACAACTTTCAAGTGTCAACAATGACAATTTTCGACTGTGCAAAGTGCCGAGAAAGACATTTTCAAGCGCCAAACTTGACAATTTTCAAGTGCCCAAAATGACATTTTCCAACTGCCAAAAATTATCATTTTAACATTTATTTCTAACGGATAATCAAAATATATTATTTTCAAGGGCCAAAAATGACATTTTGCAAGTGTCAAAAACGACTGCTTTTAACTGTCAAAAATTATCATTTTCGAGTGCCTTAAATGACAATTTTCAAGGTTCATGAATGTCACAAAAGACAACTTTCAAGTGTCAAAATGACAAATTTCAACTGTACAAAGTGCCGAGAAAGACATTTTCAAGCGCCAAACTTGACAATCATCAAGTGCCAAAAAAAGACATTTTCAAGTGCCAAAATTGACAATCTTCAAGTGCCCAAAATGACATTTTACAACTGCCAAAAATTATCATTTTAACATTTATTTCTAACGGATAATCAAAATATATTATTTTCAAGGGCCAAAAATTACATTTTCCAAGTGTCAAAAACGACTGCTTTTAACTGTCAAAAATTATCAATTTCAAGTGCCTTAAATGACAATTTTCAAGGTTCAAGAATGACCATTTTCAACTGTCATAAAAGACAACTTTCAAGTGTCAAAAATGACAATTTTCAACTGAAAAAGACATTTTCAAGCGCCAAACTTGACAACCATCAAGTGCCAAAAAAGACATTTTCAAGTGCCAAAATTGACAATCTTCTAGTGCCCAAAATGACATTTTCCAACTGCCAAAAATTATCATCTTAACGGATTACATTAGTCTTTCAAAATATATTATTTTCAAGGGCCAAAAATGACATTTTCCGAGTGTCAAAAACGATTGCTTTAACTGTCAAAAATGATCATTTTCGAGTGCCTTAAATGACAATTTTGAAGGTTCATGAACGGCCATTTTTAACTGTCATAAAAGACAACTTTCAAGTGTTAAAAATGATAATTTTCAACTGAAAAAGACATTTTCAAGCGCCAAACTTGACAATCATCAAGTGCCAAAAAAAGACATTTTCAAGTGCCAAAATTGACAATCTTCGAGTGCCCAAAATGACATTTTCCAACTGCCAAAAATTATCATTTGAACATTTGTTTCTAACGGATAATCAAAGTATATTATTTTCAAGGGCCAAAAATGACATTTTCCAAGTATCAAAAACGATTGCTTTTAACTGTCAAAAATGATCATTTTCGAGTGCCTTAAATGACAATTTTCAAGGTTCAAGAATGGCCACTTTCAACTGTCATAAAAGACAACTTTCAAGTGTTAAAAATGATAATTTTCAACTGAAAAAGACATTTTCAAGCGCCAAACTTGACAATCATCAAGTGCCAAAAAAAGACATTTTCAAGTGCCAAAATTGACAATCTTCGAGTGCCCAAAATGACATTTTCCAACTGCCAAAAATTGTCATTTTTGAATGCCGTAGTAAATGGATCAAATATTACCATTGTCAACTGCCAAAAACGACAATTTTCAAGTGCCAAAGATGAAAATTTTTAATTGCCAAATGTCGCAATTTTCAACTGATAAAAAGGCAATTACCAACATTTTTAAGTGTCAAAAAGGTAATTTTCAACTGTACAAACTAACCATTTTCAAGTGCCAAAATTGACAATATTCAAGTGCCCAAAATGACATTTTCCAATCTCACCAGTGAAGTTAGTTACTGATGGGGAAACGGACATTGCTATTGGAATATAGATATTCAAAATACTACGCCAATCTGGCGGAATCTATTGCCTAATTGTTGTACTAGTTGGGTCGGGATTAGTACAACAATTAGGCCATAGATTCCGACACTTTGGCGGACTTTCTTTATTTATTTTCACGTATCAAGGCGCCGGCGGCGAAACGAGCAACAACAACGAAAAAAAAAACTTTCCGGAACAGCGGGTTTTCATTGCGAAGACCATTTTCGTTATTAAATCTCGCTGGATGGATGTTGTCAATGCGGCTGATGCTACACGCCTGGAGCATTAGGGCGTTCCGGCAGCTTTCAGATTTCTATCACCTGTGTAAACACCGCTCTGCACAAAAATGAGAAATGAGAAAGTTATTAAATATATTTAGCAATTAAAATGTTCCTTCCGCACGTTACAAACGCAGCAAACGTTTGATTACTTTTAGAGGAGTTTTTTGTGCCGATGGCATGCTCAATATACAATTTGTCAAAGAGGCAATTACTCATAAAAAGTACATTACACTGGGAATTTCGTAATACACACACAACGCTTGTTGACGTAATTACACAAACATTAACGACGACGACAGTTGGCCGTGAATACAGCGGAATTTTGACGCGAAGAAAAATGCCAACATTTTTTCGCGAAACGTCAAAAGTCCGAATTTTGATTTTTACGATTCTAACCTTAAAATATGGAACATTTGGTATTATTCAATTATTCTTACGAGAAATCATAGCTTACTAATTATTATTAGTTTATCGGAGAAGAAAACGTGAAACACAACAAATTCGCGGATCTCAAGGTGGACTGATGATGACGGTATCGAATTAAAATAACGGCGAACCTTGGCCCGTGCCCACGCGCATTCGTCACCGTTCGGACCGAACCGCCCATGCACGGTCCGCGATTCGCCAACAAATGCCGACAGAAACCCTCAAAGTACCAACATCCATCGCCCAAACGGCGAACCGATCGTCGGCGACGAACGCCACTGCCGTAAAATATCGATCGGTAAACGGATATACTTCAAAAATCATCGCACATCGATCAATTGTTATACCGGAAGTTAATACCAACTTCCCTATTTTTGCAACTTCACATACAGGCCACTCGCAAGGTCATTCAAGGTCGTCCCAAAATGGATCGCCAATTTGAATTCTGTGAAAAAAATCTTTAACCTCAAAATTCAACAGTTTCCTTGTTAATATCACACTTCTTTTTTTTTTCGCGTATTCATTAGCTGATCAAAACTCGAGTCACTAAAAAATAAAGTGCGATATTAATAAAGAAACTTTTATTTAAAGTTTCAAAATGTATCATCAAGTTAACCAATCAACAGTTTTCGATTTTTTATTACAAATTTGATTTCTTTGAAAAAAATCGTTAAACAACATAACCTCCAAATTTAACAGTTTTCGAGATATTTGACATTTTTTTATTAATTCAGCGCCATTTCATAATTCACTTTAAAAAATATACATCTCCGAACAAAAAAAAAACGAAGGGTTGTAATGTTGGCTGTAAACGGCCAATACCAGAAGGTATTCAGTAGTGATTTATTTTTGGAATCATAAACTACAGAGCGTTCAAATTTAGTCAAATTTAAACCATTAAATCTCGATATTTTTTAATGGAACACCCTGTATATTTTTACATATTCCGACGCTGAATTTAATTCTGCGTTGATCTATATCAGCATTTCCTATACCTATCTTCTTTTGTTTTCAGGATATTAACACATTTTCAAAAATAAGTCAAATTCTGTGCAAACAGAAAAACCTTAAAAAAAATCGATCTTTTTAAATGGGACACCCTGTATATTTTTACATATTCCGTCGCAGAATTTAATTCTGCGTTGATCCATACTAGCGTTCCCTATGCCTATCTTCTTTCGTTTTCAAGGTATTAACACATTTTCAAAAATACGTCAATATTCTGTGCAAACAGAAAAACAATAAAAAAAATCGATCTTTGTAAATGGAACACTCTGTATATTTTTACATATTCCGGCGCTGAATTCAATTCTGCGTTGATCTATATCAGCATTCCCTATACCTATCTTCTTTCGTCTTCAGGATATTAACACATTTTCAAAAATACGTCAAATTCTGTGCAAACAGAAAAACAATAAAAAAATTTCGATCTTTTTGAATGGAACACCCTGTATATTTTTACATATTCCGGCGCAGAATTCAATTCTGCGTTGATCTATATGTGCATTCCCTATACCTATCTTCTTTCGTCTTCAAGGTATTAACACATTTTCAAAAATACGTGAATATTGTGTGCAAACAAAAAATAAATAAGAAATTTCGATTTTTTTAAATGGAACATCCTGTATATTTTTACATATTCCGACGCTGAATTTAATTCTGCGTTGATCTATATCAGCATTCCCTATACCCATCTTCTTTCGTTTTCAAGATATTAACGTATTTGCAAAAATACGTCAAATTTTATGCAAACAAAAAAACAATAAGAAATTTCGATCTTTTTAAATGGAACACCCTGTATATTTTTACATATTCCGGCGCAGAATTTAATTCTGCGTTGATCTGTATCAGCATTCCCTATATCCATCTTCTTTCGTCTTCAAGGTATTAACACATTTTCAAAAATAAGTCAAATTCTGTGCAAACAGAAAAACCTTAAAAAAATCGAACTTTTTAAATGGAACACTCTGTATATTTTAACATATTCCGGCGCGGAATTTAATTCTGCGTTGATCTATATGAGCATTTCCTACACCTATCTCCTTTTGTCTTCAAGGTATTAACACATTTTCAAAAACACGTCAATATTCTGTGCAAACAGAAAAACAATAAGAAATTTCGATCTTTTTAAATGGAACACCCTGTATATTTTTACATATTCTGGCGTAGAATTCAATTCTGCGTTGATCTGTATCAGCATTCCCTATACCCATCTTCTTTTGTTTTCAAGATATTAACATATTTGTAAAAATACGTCAATTTTTTGATCAATAGAAAAAAAATGTAAAAATGATTGCAGAGGTGTAAATTACAATAAAAATCACAATTTTAATAATTCCACTAATTTCAACAGTTTAATTTACAATGCAACAACAACAATGTATTACTGCAACTGTTACGAAATTTCAAGTGTCGACTTGCGAAGACGGAAACGGCCGATTATTTCGACGTTAATCATCCACATTGTCGAGTTTCACCGACGACGACGACGGCGAATTCTTTCCACCGCCATCGTTATAATCACGGAGGACTTGCGGGGGCGTGTGCATTCCGTTCAACACAAAAGAAACGTCAATAATAAGCGTAATGGATAGCTGTCGTTCGCATAAAGTGGTAATCATCACCAAACAAAAATGTAAATTCTTATTCAAGACTTAATAAAAATTAGACGCAATCACTGTCGTTAAGGAGCTTTCCATTAAAATAGAAAACGATTCTGGTTTTTGATAAAAATCGCACAAAGTGACCCATTTCCGGTGTTTTCGTGACGTTTCTCGACTGTTTAACAAAATTCGGCCTCTTCGTTTCAGAAATAAACAATGACGCAACAGATCGTGACAAGTTGGATAAATATTTGGCGAGTTTTTTTAACGTTCTGAGGTCCCTAGAGGTGATTTCAATTATTTTGTGACAGACACAAAATTGTGTCTATATGTCTATCTGTGTGAGTCTGTCTGTCTGTCTGTCTGGCTGAGTGAATCTGTCTGTGTGAGTCTATCTGTCTGTCTGTGTAAGTCTGTCTGTCTGTCTGAGTGAGTCTGTCTGTCTGTCTGTGTGAGTCTATCTGTTTGTCTGTCTATGTGAGTCTGTCTGTCTGTCTATACAGGGTGTTTCAGAGCTCCGGGAACGGTCAATTACGTGCTTATTTGTCAAAATTTCGAAAAATGTTTTATACAAAAGTTGTGTATAATAGTGAGCTGCACACCCTACAAATATTTAAATTTATACAGGGCGTCTCATAACAAAGTTACAGACCAAACTTATGTTTCTTTAAATGGAACACCCTGTATATTTTGGCATTTTTGAATTATATGGAGCAAATAAAGGTGAGTTACTTCAATACTGCCTATACCCATTGTTTGCCGTTTTCGAAATATTTGAGGATTTGTTGAAATGCATGGTCTGGGTGAAATTTTATTTTTGCCCCAGTGATTGACGTTGAACGATTAAAATCATTTCTATTGTTTGGTTGAAGGTTCGAACTATAGAGCCAACCATGATTTCATACAAAAAATTATACAGGGTGATGAAAAAAGTGCGGTAGAAAAACCCAACTTATAAAGTTGAATAAGTTCGTTTTTTCAAATGGCACACCCTGTATTTAGTAACGTATTCTCGAGTAGAATCCAATTATCTTTCAGATTACAGTAATTATTCCTGATATGATAATCGCCGAATACAAGAAAACTATTGAGATTAGGAATAGGGAACCCTTATACAATCTGAAAGATAATTGGATTCTACTTAAGAATACGTTACTAAATACAGGGTGTGCCATTTGAAAAATCGAAGTTATTTAACTTTATAATTTGGGTTTTTCTTATCACCCTGTATAATTTTTTGTATGAAATCATGGTTGGCTCTATAGTTCGAACCTTCAAGCAAATAATTAAAAGGATTTTAATCGTTCAACGTCAATCACTGGGGCAAAAATAAAATTTCACCCAGACCATGCATTTCAACAAATCTTCAAATATTTCGAAAACGGCAAACAATAGGTACAGGGAGTATTGAAGTAACTCACCTTTATTTGCTCCATATAATTCAAAAATGACAGAAAATAATTTAATGGGTGTTCCATTAAAAAAAAACATAAGTTTGATCTGTAACTTTGTTATGAGACACCCTGTATAAATTTAAATATTTTTAGGGCGTGCAGCTCACTATTAAACACAACTTTTGTATAAAACATTTTTCGAAATTTTGACAAATAAGCGCGGGATTGAACGTTCCCAGAGCTCTGAAACACCCTGTATGTGTGAGTCTGTCTGTGTGAGTCTGTCTGTATGTCTGTTTGCGTGAGTCTGTCTGTCTGTTTGCGTGAGTCTGTCTGCCTGTGTGAGTCTGTCTGTCTGTGTGAGTTTGTCTGTCTGTCTGTCTGCTGTGTGAGTCTGTCTATCTGTGTGAGTCTATTTGCTGTGTGAAACTGTCTGTCTGTCTGTCTGTGTAAGTCTATTTGCTGTGTGAGACTGTCTGTCTGTCTGTCTGTGTGAGTCTGTCTGTCTGTCTGTGTGAGTCTGTCTGTCTGTCTGTGTGAGTCTGTCTGTCTGTCTGTGTGAGTCTGTCTGTCCCACTGTGTGAGTCTGTCTGTCTGTGTGAGTCTGTCTGTCTGTCTGTCTGTGTGAGTCTGTCTGTCTGTCTGTGTGAGTCTGTCTGTCTGTCTGTCTGTGTGAGTCTGTCTGTCTGTCTGTTTGCTGTGTGAGTCTGTCTGTCTGCTGTGTGAGTCTGTCTATCTGTGTGAATCTATTTGCTGTGTGAAACTGTCTGTCTGTCTGTCTGTCTGTGTGAGTCTATTTGCTGTGTGAGACTGTCTGTCTGTCTGTCTGTCTGTGTGAGTCTGTCTGTCTGTCTGTGTGAGTCTGTCTGTCTGTCTGTGTGAGTCTGTCTGTCTGTCTGTGTGAGTCTGTCTGTCTGTGTGAGTCTGTCTGTCTGTCTGTGTGAGTCTGTCTGTCTGTGTGAGTCTGTCTGTCTGTCTGTCTGAGTCTGTCTGTCTGTCTGTTTGCTGTGTGAGTCTGTCTGTCTGTGTCAGTGTGTCTGTCTGTCTATCTGTGTGAGTCTATTTGCTGTGTGAGACTGTCTGTCTGTCTGTCTGTGTGAGTCTGTCTGTCTGTCTGTCTGCTGTGTGAGTCTGTCTGTCTGTGTCAGTGTGTCTGTCTGTCTGTCTATCTGTGTGAGTCTATTTGCTGTGTGAAACTGTCTGTCTGTGTGAGTCTGTCTGTCTGTCTGTGTGAGTCTGTCTGTCTGTCTATATGAGTCTGTCAGTCTGTCTGTCTGTGCGAGTCTATTTGCAGTGTGAGATTGTCTGTCTGTCTGTGTGAGTCTGTCTGTCTGTCTGCTGTGTGAGTCTGTCTGTCTGTGTCAGTGTGTCTGTCTGTCTATCTGTGTGAGTCTATTTGCTGTGTGAGATTGTATGTATGTGTGAGTCTGTCTGTATGTACGAGTTTGCTGTATGAATCTATTAGCTGTGTGAGTCTGTCTGTCTGCCTGTGTAAGTCTGTCTGTCTGTGTGAGTCTGTCTGTCTGTCTGGCTGTGTGAGTCTGCCGTCTGTCTGTGTGAGTCTGTCTGTCTGTCTATGTGAGTCTGTCTGTCTGTGTGTGTGAGTCTGTCTGTCTGTGTCAGTTTTAAGGTCCCTAGAGGCGATTTCAACCATTTTTTGGAAGAAACAAAATTGTGTCTGTATGTCTGTCTGTGTGAGTCTGTCTGTCTGTATGAGTCTGTCTGTCTGTGTGAATTTTGAGGTCCCCAGAGGCAATTTCAACCATTTTCTGGAAGAAACAAAATTGTGTCTGTATGTCTGTCTGTCTGTCTTTCTGTCTGTCTGAATGAGTCTGTCTGTCTGTCTGTCTGAATGAGTCTGTCTGTCTGTGTCAGTTGGTCCCTAGAGGCGATTTCAACCATTTTCTGGAAGAAACAAAGTTGTGTCTGTATATCTATTATTCCGTCTGTGTGAGTCTGTCTGTCTGTCTGTGTGTGTGAGTCTGTCTGTCTGTGTCAGTTTTAAGGTCCCTAGAGGCGATTTCAACCATTTTTTGGAAGAAACAAAATTGTGTCTGTATGTCTGTCTGTGTGAGTCTGTCTGTCTGTATGAGTCTGTCTGTCTGTGTGAATTTTGAGGACCCTAGAGGCAATTTCAACCATTTTCTAGAAGAAACAAAATTGCGTGTGTGTTTGTCTGTCTGTATGTATGAGTCCGTCTGTCCGTGTGAGTCTGTCTGTCTGTGTGTGTGAGTCTGTCTGTCTGTCTGTCTGTGTCAGCTTTAAGGTCCCTAGAGGCGATTTCAACCATTTTTTTGGAAGAAACAAAATTGTGTCTGTATATCTGTCTGTGTGAGTCTGTCTGTCTGTATGAGTCTATCTGCTGTGTGAGTCTGTCTGTGTAAGTTTTGAGGTCCCAAGAGACGATTTTAACAATTTTCTGGAAGAAACAAAATTGTGTCTGTATGTCTGCCTGTGTGAGTCAGTCTGTCTGTGTGAGTCAGTCTGTCTGTCTGTCTTTGTAAGGTCCTTAGAGGCGATTTCAACCATTTTCTGGAAGAAACAAAATTGTGTCTGTATATCTATCTTTCCGTCTATGTGAGTCTGTCTGTCTGTATGAGTCTGTCTGTCTGTGTGAGTATGTCTGTCTGTGTCGGTTTTGAGGTCCCCAGAGGTAGAGCCCTGCGCGGGCCGTTTTTTTAAGGCCCGGCCCGGCAGTAAATATTCAAAAGCCCGGCCCGGCCCGACGAAATAAAAAAAATTGTCGGCCCGGCCCGGCCCGCTAGTATATATTTGAAGCTCGGCCCGGCCCGGCCCGAAATCGTTCTTTAATTTTTTTGGATATTATTTAAAATATATAATAAAATAAGTTAATTATTCTGTTTAAAAAAAAAATTATAATCAAATTAAATAATATCGACACATTTCGAACAACTTTTCACTTTTACAATTTTCTAATTCGTATTTTTTGGGGCCCGGCCCGGCCCGGTATTATAAATTGAGATATCGGCCGGCCCGGCCCGATAATACAGCATTAAAGGCCCGGCCCGGCCCGGCTTGTAGTCGCGCCGGGCCGAGCCTTCCGGGCCGGGCCTCTACCCAGAGGCGATTTCAACCATTTTCTGGAAGAAACAAAATTGTGTCTGTATGTCTGCCTGTGTGTTTGTCCGTCTGTGTGAGTCTGTCTGTCTGCCTGGCTGTGCGCGCTGTATCTCAAAAACTAATAGAGCAATTGATATAAAACTTTGAACGTAAGCCTCATTTGACAATCCGAAGAACTGAAAAGCTTTTGGTAAAATTTTGTGCACCGGAAGAGGGTGTTCACCTTAACCGTTTTTTATTTTTTTTTTCCGATTATTTTTTAAGTATGAAAAATATCACAAAACCATTTTAAGAAACATCGAAGACACCACAGAAATGGACATCTTTTCTTTAAAAATATTTTTCATGAAATGATCGGTTAAGGGTGGATATACACTAGAGCATTTTCTCGAGCATTTCTATGTAATGTAACGTTCTAACGAATGGTACAATACAGGAAAATACTCAGTTTCAAAAGCTGTCGTCAAAAGACGTCTGGTTCGTAAGGGTAATACACTAGAACATATCATAGAGCGGCTCGTTGTTCTGTTACTAGTAAATGCTCTAGTCTATACTCACCTTAACGAGAAAATGTTTTTGGTCTATAATTATGAAACGATAACAGTTACATCAAATTTATATCAATAATACTCGTAGAGAATGCAAAACAACTTAAACAGAATAGTTTTTGAGTGAACTGACCATTAAAATTAGTCATAATTTTGACGTTTCAAACGTCACTAAAGTCCAATCCTGCGAAACACTCGATGCACCCTTGCACAATCGCAGGCGTTTCAAAAAAACGACCGAAACACTCACCGTGTAGGTGACGAGAGACACGCCGGATCCATCCCCCGATTTGTGATAAACACCATCCTGATAGCAGCTCGACAGCGAACTCACAGTGGCGACGGTAAGCACCATATTCCGAAACAGTCTGACACTATGAAACACCAGAAACACACACCATCTTGATACTTCCGTCTATTGTTATTATTACTATCTGAAGCACAGAGAAAACCGAAACCGCACATCGGCAACGATCGAAACGTACTGAGACGTGAAACACTTTTCCGAACGGCGGCGCAGCGGCGGCACACCTCGAAGGTTACGCGAAGAAATGGTGGTGGAGAGGAGGTATTCTCGCGTTTGAAGTGGAACAGATGGATGCGGTTTTTTGGTTTCGGCGAGAAATTGTGTGTGTGCTGTGGTTCATTCATAAGCCAGCATTTTCGTAAGTGGAGAGGGGAAACATTGATTAGAGCAGCGATTCCCAAAGTGGGCGCCACCGCCCCCTGGTGGGTGCTGCAGCAATACAGTGGGGCGCTGAAGAAGAACTGATGAAGATAACTAACTGCAAATGATTCAATAAATAGTTTCATAATTTCAAAGTTCAATGTTTCTATTTTACACAATTCTTTACTATATTTTGCGAAAAAGGTAGAAACAATAATACATATATATTTCCTATTATTTGCTATCAAAATTAAGAAATATGTAATTTCCAGGGGGCGCTAAGTAATATTTTTTCTGGAAAGGGGGCGGTAAGGCAATGAAGTTTGGGAACCACTGGATTAGAGTGATTGAGAGTGACGGTTCGCGGGGTTTTTTCTGGTACGGCCGAGGAACAAGAGGTGGCCAGCCGTCTCTGCAACTGACCCTACCTATCTGTTCCTAGGCCGTACCAGAAAAAACCCCGCTAACCGTCACTGGTGATTGAAATTAAAACGAAATGATGCTGCGGAGAGCTTAAATAGAGTTGCAGGTAAATAAAACGTGCATACCACTGTGTAGCATTCCAAGTCTGGAATGCAATTAAAGTTCAATATGCACGTCGTCCAGTTAATAATACACCTGAATAACTTACGATTCTGCGTAACACAACGGAATACAATGATCGTTGCAATGTTTTTGCTTTATGATAAGAGTACGGGGGATCAAAAAGTAGATGGCGCTAAAACACCTTTCCCCGATTCTATTGCTTTAGTTGGCAATCTATGAATCTGGTAAGTAAAACACGTGTGATTGAGAATTTTCACAAATTTTAATGTCGAACACTGCGACATATGTTTCGCCACACAGTGGCTTCAAATTCTCAAACACACGTGTTTTACTTACCACATACATTATGGAATTTCACCAAGTAACAGCCTCATCAATCCAAAATCTATGAATCGTTTATCTATGATTAGCGGACGGGCGATAATACTTACGTGCAATAATTATAATAATATAACTCACCTAATACTCGGGGAAAAATTTAATGTATAGACCTGTTCACGAATAAGGGCGGTTTACGAACTAAGTTCGGAACATTCAAATAATATTGGTATCCTTTTCTACTACCTGATAACCGAGCGGATATTCCCAAGACGTACGATTTCGTCGTCGGCCGTATCTAGAAAGCACACACGCGGCCTGCGTAGCTCGGTAGAAGGAGAAAGAAATAGTTTACGGCGTCTCTTACTTACCGGTTATTTCATAGGGGCAAAATTGCAACGGACACTACTTGATTCGGACGGACAAGACACCCCGACCGCCATCTCTGCTGAATAGCTCTATAGCACTATTTGTTGCAGCCGCAACTAGAGTGGCGGTGGGGTTCATTCTGAACAGTTTTTAATCACACAAACACCGACACTCTCTGCAAATTTTACAGAAACTTTTCAAATGGCCGCTCTTATTGATATCCATCACCATGGTTACGTGCAAGTTAAGCATATCAAGGAAACTGCGATTATTTCCATTCTCTCGTATGAATGTAATCCGAGTCTCGTTCCTTCTGGAAATCTACGGCGGAAAGGTTGGAAAATGAAAAGACGACGCGTGGAAAATAGAGGTGGGCATTTATTATACAGGGGTGTAATGTTAACACGTTCGCTGCCGTCGCAATTGGGATTGCATTTACGCAAGTATAGAGTCGGACGCACTAGCGCGTCGGTGGCAGGTGCGGTAAGTTGAAATCATGTGTGTACGTATCTCGTCCAATTATCCGCAAAGATCAAAATAATTTCAAAGCCTTCCAGATGATAAAAAGTTCATGCTTGCGGTTGTCGGAAATTGCTCGGGCGAGCAGAAGTGCGAGCAAAACGGTTATTACACGGCAGCCATCGGAAAATAATTAGTTACGCTGGCGGGAGATAAGAAGAACGATCGCGTGCTGATAAAATTAAAACCATCACATTTTATTATCCCCTGTTTTCTGTCAGCGGCTGAGCGATATCACCGGGAATTGAATACAATTTTGCTGCATCGCATTCGTCTACGCTAATAAAATTGTATTTGGCATAAGAATGCGCTCGGAAAGTACGCAAAATACTCGACTTACCATAATTACGAGCACATTTGTTTGCGCATGAACGAACGCCACTTATTCATCTCTCGCGTCCGAGTTGCTTAATCGAACACTTGCCGATTCTCTAGAAAGT